>JAWVMQ010000066.1:0-101211 GCA_036321185.1 Trypanosoma lewisi | reverse complement strand
CCCATCTCGCGTTCCTTCTGCAGAGAACGGTCGGCGGGTTCAACTTGGCTCTCGCTCTCCTCCCGCAGTGCAGCTTCTAGTGGACCCTCCTCAGCGGGCTCACCGCCCATCTCGCGTTCCTTCTGCAGAGAACGGTCGGCGGGTTCACGTTCGCCCTCGCTCTCCTCCCGCAGTGCAGCTTCTAGTGGACCCTCCTCAGCGGGCTCACCGCCCATCTCGCGTTCCTTCTGCAGAGAACGGTCGGCGGGTTCACCTTCGTCCTCGCTCTCCTCCCGCAGTGCAGCTTCTAGTGGACCCTCCTCAGCGGGCTCACCGCCCATCTCGCGTTCCTTCTGCAGAGAACGGTCGGCGGGTTCACCTTCGCCCTCGCTCTCCTCCCGCAGTGCAGCTTCTAGTGGACCCTCCTCAGCGGGCTCACCGCCCATCTCGCGTTCCTTCTGCAGAGAACGGTCGGCGGGTTCACGTTCGTCCTCGCTCTCCTCCCGCAGTGCAGCCTCCAATGGACCCTCCTCAGCGGGCTCACCGCCCATCTCGCGTTCCCCTCCTCTCTTGGCGTAGAGTACAGTTGCCTCTTCTTCCGAGATGATATGTTCGTTAGCCTCGGCACTCCTTGCATCACGCGACGCCAGTTCGTGTTCGCGTAACGCGGCTTTATTGGCGGGTTCACGTTCGCCCTCGCTCTCCTCCCGCAGTGCGGCTTCTAGTGGACCCTCCTCAGCGGGCTCACCGCCCATCTCGCGTTCCTTCTGCAGAGAACGGTCGGCGGGTTCACCTTCGCCCTCGCTCTCCTCCCGCAGAGAACGGTCAGCGGGTTCACGTTCGTCCTCGCTCTCCTCCCGCAGTGCAGCCTCCAATGGACCCTCCTCAGCGGGCTCACCGCCCATCTCGCGTTCCCCTCCTCTCTTGGCGTAGAGTACAGTTGCCTCTTCTTCCGAGATGATATGTTCGTTAGCCTCGGCACTCCTTGCATCACGCGACGCCAGTTCGTGTTCGCGTAACGCGGCTTTATTGGCGGGTTCACGTTCGCCCTCGCTCTCCTCCCGCAGTGCGGCTTCTAGTGGACCCTCCTCAGCGGGCTCACCGCCCATCTCGCGTTCCTTCTGCAGAGAACGGTCGGCGGGTTCACCTTCGCCCTCGCTCTCCTCCCGCAGAGAACGGTCAGCGGGTTCACGTTCGTCCTCGCTCTCCTCCCGCAGTGCAGCCTCCAATGGACCCTCCTCAGCGGGCTCACCGCCCATCTCGCGTTCCCCTCCTCTCTTGGCGTAGAGTACAGTTGCCTCTTCTTCCGAGATGATATGTTCGTTAGCCTCGGCACTCCTTGCATCACGCGACGCCAGTTCGTGTTCGCGTAACGCGGCTTTATTGGCGGGTTCACGTTCGCCCTCGCTCTCCTCCCGCAGTGCGGCTTCTAGTGGACCCTCCTCAGCGGGCTCACCGCCCATCTCGCGTTCCTTCTGCAGAGAACGGTCGGCGGGTTCACCTTCGCCCTCGCTCTCCTCCCGCAGTGCGGCTTCTAGTGGACCCTCCTCAGCGGGCTCACCGCCCATCTCGCGTTCCTTCTGCAGAGAACGGTCGGCGGGTTCACCTTCGCCCTCGCTCTCCTCCCGCAGTGCAGCTTCTAGTGGACCCTCCTCAGCGGGCTCACCGCCCATCTCGCGTTCCCCTCCTCTCTTGGCGTAGAGTACAGTTGCCTCTTCTTCCGAGATGATATGTTCGTTAGCCTCGGCACTCCTTGCATCACGCGACGCCAGTTCGTGTTCGCGTAACGCGGCTTTATTGGCGGGTTCACGTTCGCCCTCGCTCTCCTCCCGCAGTGCGGCTTCTAGTGGACCCTCCTCAGCGGGCTCACCGCCCATCTCGCGTTCCTTCTGCAGAGAACGGTCGGCGGGTTCACCTTCGCCCTCGCTCTCCTCCCGCAGAGAACGGTCAGCGGGTTCACGTTCGTCCTCGCTCTCCTCCCGCAGTGCAGCCTCCAATGGACCCTCCTCAGCGGGCTCACCGCCCATCTCGCGTTCCCCTCCTCTCTTGGCGTAGAGTACAGTTGCCTCTTCTTCCGAGATGATATGTTCGTTAGCCTCGGCACTCCTTGCATCACGCGACGCCAGTTCGTGTTCGCGTAACGCGGCTTTATTGGCGGGTTCACGTTCGCCCTCGCTCTCCTCCCGCAGTGCGGCTTCTAGTGGACCCTCCTCAGCGGGCTCACCGCCCATCTCGCGTTCCTTCTGCAGAGAACGGTCGGCGGGTTCACCTTCGCCCTCGCTCTCCTCCCGCAGTGCGGCTTCTAGTGGACCCTCCTCAGCGGGCTCACCGCCCATCTCGCGTTCCTTCTGCAGAGAACTCGCGTCCGCGAGAACGGTCAGCGGGTTCACGTTCGTCCTCGCTCTCCTCCCGCAGTGCAGCCTCCAATGGACCCTCCTCAGCGGGCTCACCGCCCATCTCGCGTTCCCCTCCTCTCTTGGCGTAGAGTACAGTTGCCTCTTCTTCCGAGATGATATGTTCGTTAGCCTCGGCACTCCTTGCATCACGCGACGCCAGTTCGTGTTCGCGTAACGCGGCTTTATTGGCGGGTTCACGTTCGCCCTCGCTCTCCTCCCGCAGTGCAGCCTCTAGTGGACCCTCCTCAGCGGGCTCACCGCCCATCTCGCGTTCCTTCTGCAGAGAACGGTCGGCGGGTTCACCTTCGCTCTCGCTCTCCTCCCGCAGTGCGGCTTCTAGTGGACCCTCCTCAGCGGGCTCACCGCCCATCTCGCGTTCCTTCTGCAGAGAACGGTCGGCGGGTTCACCTTCGCCCTCGTTCTCCTCCCGCAGTGCGGCTTCTAGTGGACCCTCCTCAGCGGGCTCACCGCCCATCTCGCGTTCCTTCTGCAGAGAACGGTCGGCGGGTTCACCTTCGCCCTCGTTCTCCTCCCGCAGTGCGGCTTCTAGTGGACCCTCCTCAGCGGGCTCACCGCCCATCTCGCGTTCCTTCTGCAGAGAACGGTCGGCGGGTTCACCTTCGCCCTCGCTCTCCTCCCGCAGAGAACGGTCAGCGGGTTCACGTTCGTCCTCGCTCTCCTCCCGCAGTGCAGCCTCCAATGGACCCTCCTCAGCGGGCTCACCGCCCATCTCGCGTTCCCCTCCTCTCTTGGCGTAGAGTACAGTTGCCTCTTCTTCCGAGATGATATGTTCGTTAGCCTCGGCACTCCTTGCATCACGCGACGCCAGTTCGTGTTCGCGTAACGCGGCTTTATTGGCGGGTTCACGTTCGCCCTCGCTCTCCTCCCGCAGTGCGGCTTCTAGTGGACCCTCCTCAGCGGGCTCACCGCCCATCTCGCGTTCCTTCTGCAGAGAACGGTCGGCGGGTTCACCTTCGCCCTCGCTCTCCTCCCGCAGAGAACGGTCAGCGGGTTCACGTTCGTCCTCGCTCTCCTCCCGCAGTGCAGCCTCCAATGGACCCTCCTCAGCGGGCTCACCGCCCATCTCGCGTTCCCCTCCTCTCTTGGCGTAGAGTACAGTTGCCTCTTCTTCCGAGATGATATGTTCGTTAGCCTCGGCACTCCTTGCATCACGCGACGCCAGTTCGTGTTCGCGTAACGCGGCTTTATTGGCGGGTTCACGTTCGCCCTCGCTCTCCTCCCGCAGTGCGGCTTCTAGTGGACCCTCCTCAGCGGGCTCACCGCCCATCTCGCGTTCCTTCTGCAGAGAACGGTCGGCGGGTTCACCTTCGCCCTCGCTCTCCTCCCGCAGTGCGGCTTCTAGTGGACCCTCCTCAGCGGGCTCACCGCCCATCTCGCGTTCCTTCTGCAGAGAACGGTCGGCGGGTTCACCTTCGCCCTCGCTCTCCTCCCGCAGTGCGGCTTCTAGTGGACCCTCCTCAGCGGGCTCACCGCCCATCTCGCGTTCCTTCTGCAGAGAACGGTCGGCGGGTTCACCTTCGCCCTCGCTCTCCTCCCGCAGAGAACGGTCAGCGGGTTCACGTTCGTCCTCGCTCTCCTCCCGCAGTGCAGCCTCCAATGGACCCTCCTCAGCGGGCTCACCGCCCATCTCGCGTTCCCCTCCTCTCTTGGCGTAGAGTACAGTTGCCTCTTCTTCCGAGATGATATGTTCGTTAGCCTCGGCACTCCTTGCATCACGCGACGCCAGTTCGTGTTCGCGTAACGCGGCTTTATTGGCGGGTTCACGTTCGCCCTCGCTCTCCTCCCGCAGTGCGGCTTCTAGTGGACCCTCCTCAGCGGGCTCACCGCCCATCTCGCGTTCCTTCTGCAGAGAACGGTCGGCGGGTTCACCTTCGCCCTCGCTCTCCTCCCGCAGAGAACGGTCAGCGGGTTCACGTTCGTCCTCGCTCTCCTCCCGCAGTGCAGCCTCCAATGGACCCTCCTCAGCGGGCTCACCGCCCATCTCGCGTTCCCCTCCTCTCTTGGCGTAGAGTACAGTTGCCTCTTCTTCCGAGATGATATGTTCGTTAGCCTCGGCACTCCTTGCATCACGCGACGCCAGTTCGTGTTCGCGTAACGCGGCTTTATTGGCGGGTTCACGTTCGCCCTCGCTCTCCTCCCGCAGTGCGGCTTCTAGTGGACCCTCCTCAGCGGGCTCACCGCCCATCTCGCGTTCCTTCTGCAGAGAACGGTCGGCGGGTTCACCTTCGCCCTCGCTCTCCTCCCGCAGTGCAGCTTCTAGTGGACCCTCCTCAGCGGGCTCACCGCCCATCTCGCGTTCCTTCTGCAGAGAACGGTCGGCGGGTTCACCTTCGCCCTCGCTCTCCTCCCGCAGTGCAGCCTCCAATGGACCCTCCTCAGCGGGCTCACCGCCCATCTCGCGTTCCCCTCCTCTCTTGGCGTAGAGTACAGTTGCCTCTTCTTCCGAGATGATATGTTCGTTAGCCTCGGCACTCCTTGCATCACGCGACGCCAGTTCGTGTTCGCGTAACGCGGCTTTATTGGCGGGTTCACGTTCGCCCTCGCTCTCCTCCCGCAGTGCAGCCTCCAATGGACCCTCTTCGGCGGGCTCACCGCCCATCTCGCGTTCCTTCTGCAGAGAACGGTCGGCGGGTTCACCTTCGCCCTCGCTCTCCTCCCGCAGAGAACGGTCAGCGGGTTCACGTTCGTCCTCGCTCTCCTCCCGCAGTGCAGCCTCCAATGGACCCTCCTCAGCGGGCTCACCGCCCATCTCGCGTTCCCCTCCTCTCTTGGCGTAGAGTACAGTTGCCTCTTCTTCCGAGATGATATGTTCGTTAGCCTCGGCACTCCTTGCATCACGCGACGCCAGTTCGTGTTCGCGTAACGCGGCTTTATTGGCGGGTTCACGTTCGCCCTCGCTCTCCTCCCGCAGTGCGGCTTCTAGTGGACCCTCCTCAGCGGGCTCACCGCCCATCTCGCGTTCCTTCTGCAGAGAACGGTCGGCGGGTTCACCTTCGCCCTCGCTCTCCTCCCGCAGTGCGGCTTCTAGTGGACCCTCCTCAGCGGGCTCACCGCCCATCTCGCGTTCCTTCTGCAGAGAACGGTCGGCGGGTTCACCTTCGCCCTCGCTCTCCTCCCGCAGTGCGGCTTCTAGTGGACCCTCCTCAGCGGGCTCACCGCCCATCTCGCGTTCCTTCTGCAGAGAACGGTCGGCGGGTTCACGTTCGTCCTCGCTCTCCTCCCGCAGTGCAGCTTCTAGTGGACCCTCCTCAGCGGGCTCACCGCCCATCTCGCGTTCCTTCTGCAGAGAACGGTCGGCGGGTTCACGTTCGTCCTCGCTCTCCTCCCGCAGTGCAGCTTCTAGTGGACCCTCCTCAGCGGGCTCACCGCCCATCTCGCGTTCCTCCTGCAGATCTTGGCGTAGAGTACAGTTCGCCTCGTTCTCTCCGAGATGATGTTCGTTAGCCTCGGCACTCCTTGCATCACGCGACGCCAGTTCGTGTTCGCGTAACGCGGCTTATTGGCGGGTTCACGTTCGTCCTCGCTCTCCTCCCGCAGTGCAGCCTCCAATGGACCCTCCTCAGCGGGCTCACCGCCCATCTCGCGTTCCTTCTGCAGAGAACGGTCGGCGGGTTCACCTTCGCCCTCGCTCTCCTCCCGCAGTGCGGCTTCTAGTGGACCCTCCTCAGCGGGCTCACCGCCCATCTCGCGTTCCTTCTGCAGAGAACGGTCGGCGGGTTCAACTTGGCTCTCGCTCTCCTCCCGCAGTGCAGCTTCTAGTGGACCCTCCTCAGCGGGCTCACCGCCCATCTCGCGTTCCCCTCCTCTCTTGGCGTAGAGTACAGTTGCCTCTTCTTCCGAGATGATATGTTCGTTAGCCTCGGCACTCCTTGCATCACGCGACGCCAGTTCGTGTTCGCGTAACGCGGCTTTATTGGCGGGTTCACGTTCGCCCTCGCTCTCCTCCCGCAGTGCGGCTTCTAGTGGACCCTCCTCAGCGGGCTCACCGCCCATCTCGCGTTCCTTCTGCAGAGAACGGTCGGCGGGTTCACCTTCGCCCTCGCTCTCCTCCCGCAGTGCGGCTTCTAGTGGACCCTCCTCAGCGGGCTCACCGCCCATCTCGCGTTCCTTCTGCAGAGAACGGTCGGCGGGTTCACGTTCGTCCTCGCTCTCCTCCCGCAGTGCAGCCTCCAATGGACCCTCCTCAGCGGGCTCACCGCCCATCTCGCGTTCCCCTCCTCTCTTGGCGTAGAGTACAGTTGCCTCTTCTTCCGAGATGATATGTTCGTTAGCCTCGGCACTCCTTGCATCACGCGACGCCAGTTCGTGTTCGCGTAACGCGGCTTTATTGGCGGGTTCACGTTCGCCCTCGCTCTCCTCCCGCAGTGCAGCCTCCAATGGACCCTCTTCGGCGGGCTCACCGCCCATCTCGCGTTCCTTCTGCAGAGAACGGTCGGCGGGTTCACCTTCGCCCTCGCTCTCCTCCCGCAGTGCAGCTTCTAGTGGACCCTCCTCAGCGGGCTCACCGCCCATCTCGCGTTCCTTCTGCAGAGAACGGTCGGCGGGTTCACCTTCGCCCTCGCTCTCCTCCCGCAGAGAACGGTCAGCGGGTTCACGTTCGTCCTCGCTCTCCTCCCGCAGTGCAGCCTCCAATGGACCCTCCTCAGCGGGCTCACCGCCCATCTCGCGTTCCCCTCCTCTCTTGGCGTAGAGTACAGTTGCCTCTTCTTCCGAGATGATATGTTCGTTAGCCTCGGCACTCCTTGCATCACGCGACGCCAGTTCGTGTTCGCGTAACGCGGCTTTATTGGCGGGTTCACGTTCGCCCTCGCTCTCCTCCCGCAGTGCGGCTTCTAGTGGACCCTCCTCAGCGGGCTCACCGCCCATCTCGCGTTCCTTCTGCAGAGAACGGTCGGCGGGTTCACCTTCGTCCTCGCTCTCCTCCCGCAGTGCAGCTTCTAGTGGACCCTCCTCAGCGGGCTCACCGCCCATCTCGCGTTCCTTCTGCAGAGAACGGTCGGCGGGTTCACCTTCGCCCTCGCTCTCCTCCCGCAGTGCGGCTTCTAGTGGACCCTCCTCAGCGGGCTCACCGCCCATCTCGCGTTCCTTCTGCAGAGAACGGTCGGCGGGTTCACGTTCGTCCTCGCTCTCCTCCCGCAGTGCAGCCTCCAATGGACCCTCCTCAGCGGGCTCACCGCCCATCTCGCGTTCCTTCTGCAGAGAACGGTCAGCGGGTTCACCTTCGCCCTCGCTCTCCTCCCGCAGTGCGGCTTCTAGTGGACCCTCCTCAGCGGGCTCACCGCCCATCTCGCGTTCCTTCTGCAGAGAACGGTCGGCGGGTTCAACTTGGCTCTCGCTCTCCTCCCGCAGTGCAGCTTCTAGTGGACCCTCCTCAGCGGGCTCACCGCCCATCTCGCGTTCCCCTCCTCTCTTGGCGTAGAGTACAGTTGCCTCTTCTTCCGAGATGATATGTTCGTTAGCCTCGGCACTCCTTGCATCACGCGACGCCAGTTCGTGTTCGCGTAACGCGGCTTTATTGGCGGGTTCACGTTCGCCCTCGCTCTCCTCCCGCAGTGCGGCTTCTAGTGGACCCTCCTCAGCGGGCTCACCGCCCATCTCGCGTTCCTTCTGCAGAGAACGGTCGGCGGGTTCACCTTCGCCCTCGCTCTCCTCCCGCAGTGCGGCTTCTAGTGGACCCTCCTCAGCGGGCTCACCGCCCATCTCGCGTTCCTTCTGCAGAGAACGGTCGGCGGGTTCACGTTCGTCCTCGCTCTCCTCCCGCAGTGCAGCCTCCAATGGACCCTCCTCAGCGGGCTCACCGCCCATCTCGCGTTCCCCTCCTCTCTTGGCGTAGAGTACAGTTGCCTCTTCTTCCGAGATGATATGTTCGTTAGCCTCGGCACTCCTTGCATCACGCGACGCCAGTTCGTGTTCGCGTAACGCGGCTTTATTGGCGGGTTCACGTTCGCCCTCGCTCTCCTCCCGCAGTGCGGCTTCTAGTGGACCCTCCTCAGCGGGCTCACCGCCCATCTCGCGTTCCTTCTGCAGAGAACGGTCGGCGGGTTCACCTTCGCCCTCGCTCTCCTCCCGCAGAGAACGGTCAGCGGGTTCACGTTCGTCCTCGCTCTCCTCCCGCAGTGCAGCCTCCAATGGACCCTCCTCAGCGGGCTCACCGCCCATCTCGCGTTCCCCTCCTCTCTTGGCGTAGAGTACAGTTGCCTCTTCTTCCGAGATGATATGTTCGTTAGCCTCGGCACTCCTTGCATCACGCGACGCCAGTTCGTGTTCGCGTAACGCGGCTTTATTGGCGGGTTCACGTTCGCCCTCGCTCTCCTCCCGCAGTGCGGCTTCTAGTGGACCCTCCTCAGCGGGCTCACCGCCCATCTCGCGTTCCTTCTGCAGAGAACGGTCGGCGGGTTCACCTTCGTCCTCGCTCTCCTCCCGCAGTGCAGCTTCTAGTGGACCCTCCTCAGCGGGCTCACCGCCCATCTCGCGTTCCTTCTGCAGAGAACGGTCGGCGGGTTCACCTTCGCCCTCGCTCTCCTCCCGCAGTGCGGCTTCTAGTGGACCCTCCTCAGCGGGCTCACCGCCCATCTCGCGTTCCCCTCCTCTCTTGGCGAACAGTAGAGTTGCCTCTTCTTCCGAGATAATAGTTTCATTAGTTTTGTTAGATTGGAGGTGACGCTGAATCAAGTGTTTTTCTGCCGTGTTAACGATATGTGGTATGTGTTTTTGCAGTGTATCGTTTAGTGTGCTATACATTGGGGGAGGAGCGTCTGGTTGAAAACCCAAATCCGCTTCCAGTGTTAGATGTAGTAGTGGTATTTCGTGTTCTTCTTCGATAGCGTTGGATTCGTATATCTGAGGTTTTTTTGGTTGCCCTCTCGGAAGCGTTTTACACTGTAAAGTGACGATGAGAGCTGTGTTATATGTGGATTCGTTGTGGAGAGACGTCTCTTTTGATGTGGGGCTAAGGGATTGCTTACCATCAAGGATGTTTTCGTCTTCGTAACGAATGCTAATAGATGGATTTGTGTCACCTTCAAATTCGATTTCTGGGATGGCTGTATTGCGGTTGGAATACTGATGCTGTTTAGGTAGTATAGTCGTACTTATTTCTTGTTCGACGTGATCCAACGATGAAGCATTGCTTGATACTTCTGTTGCATCTTCGTAGTTTTTTGCTTTTGATTTGTGTCCGTAACGAGGGGCGTGTGGTATAACAGATATCTGCAGTGCTCCCTCATCGTCTAGACTACTGTCAGCAGAACATTGTTGCATCATACTCTCATGTTGCTTTTCTGTTTCACGAGGACGGTGGGGTGCCGGCTTTCTCGCCAAAACTTCAGTTTGTAGTGGTTCAGGATTGTCATCATCTGTTTCTTCTTCAGAATTGGCGATTATGTTCTTTTCAAGGATGTTATTATTTGTAGAGGGCCGCGCCGAGTGTCGTGGCTTGTGCAATACGTTAGTTTCCAAAGCTTCTTCTTCTTCATCACTTGGCTGCTCACCCTCTTGAACATCAATCATGAACTCATTTGCTTTTTTGCGACTTGTGCATCTTCTCCTTTTTGACGGAAGCAGCGACCCAGAAAGTGGCATCTCTTGATTTTCGTCAGACGACTCTGTGGAACCTTTTTCAACCGCCATATATTCTTGACGATTCCTCGACTGTACATACCTTTGATTACGTTTAGGAACTGCGGATCCTTCAAGCGGTGTCGATTCCTCTTCCTCATCACTTGATGCAACTGAGTCTTCTGCATCTTCTATTTGTGAAATCACCCTGTTCCTTACTCCAGTATGAGATACACGCTTGGGGTAGGTGAGATCGATCCCTAATGAGTTCTCAGCTTCAGACGTTGAAGTAGACTTCTGTTCTTGGGTTTCTTCCGCATATGGGGATTTTTGCGAAGACATGTGAAATGCACGCTGCTTTCGTTGGCGCCCGCATGAGGGCAGGATAGATGCTTCTTCTGGCGCGTCATCCCCAGAAGGAGCAGATGATCGTCCAAACTCCGTTTCTTTCACATGAGTCTCTTGCTCAGGCCCTTTACCCCACTTTGGACCATTGTAAACAAGAGTTGGCTTTAGCGCACGAGGCATATCATCTTCCTCGTCATCCTCCACATCACTGCGAGCTTCAGTCACTTCAAACTGATCTTGGTGCACAAGACCACATTCATGAGTAACATTTTTGGGGATTATTTCTACTGGCAATGGCGATTGATTTGGATCGTCTGTGAGAGAACTGTAATCATCTTCGCTATAACTATACGCAGTGCGTTCCCATAGTAGCTCTTGAGACCCCACACGGTTCGAGACCCTTCCTCTTTCAGAGATAAGTTGTCTCTTCAAGGCTTCATTATCTATCTCCTCATCACTATCAACAGAGGGTTCACTATTCTCTCGCTGAGCTGTATGTGACTTCTTTTTGACACCTGGTTTCCACCTTGCAAACCTTTCACCAATGTTAGCTGCTCCCTCCTCATCCTCATATTCCTCAGAGGAAACACTGCTCTGACCCATTTCTTTTGATGGCCCTTCTAAGCGCCTATTATGACTCACTGGTTTTCGTCTTTTAGCAGTTACTGAGGTGTGGAGTTGTGGTGTCTCCTCGTCGGATTCGGATTCTTCCCGACCTGTTTCAGTTGCCAGATGATATTTTTGCGGCGGCCTTGAACCATGATTCCGCTTCCCTGGCCGCATTGATACAGAGTGGCCCATGTGCTCCTTGTTTTCCTCACTCTCCTCCTTGACAGCATTGCGATACTCTATCGCTTCAATAGGGGGTGTTACAGAGAGATATGATTTATAAATATTTTGCTTCACACCCAGATGTGGTTGAAGGGGCTCTACTATGCCATCCTCCTCATCACTTGTCCAGTCACTATCGTCCTCGTCCCCGTCCCCAACTACAAAAGGCAAATTCATTCCCCAGCCATCATCCCACACCTGGGAGGCTTCCCTTGGCTTCTCTGTGGATATGCGGCGGCCTACCGAGAGGGCGGCATATTTATTGGATGCTTCCACGAGTTCAACTTCTTCCTTCGTCTCCTCATCCTCATCTTTTTCCATTCCTTTTTGCACCACCTGACGTACCGAGGTTTTCAGTTTTATGTTACTCTTGCCTCTGTTTGAAGTGTACTTTGCCACACTTGACTTGAGCGGCTCCTCGCCTTGTAGATTGTCCTCTGTCTCCTTCCCATGCTCAGTTCTGGAGAGAAGCGATGCTGTCCGGCCCTTCCCCTGCACGCGCGGGGGGCGTCCATCCAACGTTGTGGAGTGCACAGGCTCTGCAGCCGCATCTTCTTCGTCACGCTCCTTCTCTCGACTCTCCCAAAGAAGCTCGGACGATTCCTTCGCCTTTCCTGTGGTGTGCTTCCCACCCCCGGCAATTAGTATTGGGCGAAGAGGGCCTTCACCTTCCTCGTCATCATTATCATTGTGATCGTCTTCCTCTTCTTTATTTTCGTCAGAAGGTTTATTGTCATTACTTGCATGGCCCGCGAGAGGTGCAGATGTTGGTGATTCTGATGGAGTTCCCTTCTTCACAAGTGGAATAAATGCCTTGTACTTCCGCTGGAGCTTCTCCAACATGACATCGTCGTCGTCATCGGGAAAAATTTCCTCATCGCCAATACTGTCCAATGCTGCCTGCTCTTCTTCCCCGATGAGTCCGTCCAACAGCTCGTCTTCTGCGGGATCGATGCCAGTAGTGGGCGACTGCGCATGCCTATTCTCAACGGACTCTAACTTTTCACTGACATCAGGAATGGGATCGACTTGTCCAGGCATACGTGAAGTACTACTCATAATATTCTTATTTCTTTCTTCCTCTCTTGCCAGGCGTTCTTTTTCTCGTCCTTCTTCTTCTTCCCGCATTTCTTGGAGTTCTATTTCTCGTATTTCATCCTCTAATAAAATATCTTCCTCGTACATCATTGCATCGTACAAGAGATGCAGTTGTTGATAGAAATTTTCTTGTATTCTCCGACGCGATACATACTCCTGAATGAAGAGAATTCGATTCACATGGTGAATCATATAATACTTGCGATTCTCCCGCTCATTCTCCATGATTGATTCCCGCACTTTCCGCTCAGACTGCTCGAATAACATTTCCCAAACATTTTCTATTTTATTAGCGGGTTCCCCCTCCCGCTTTACGGGGGATGATGTCTCATCACGCACAGAGTACGATAAACACACCCTTGTCTGCGTGCAGGGGGACACAGATGTCTCAATTACACCGACCCACTGCTCCCGCTCCTTGGTCAGAGTTGTACTATTCAACGCTGGTGCCTGCGGCGCCTCTGAATACATCGCACCCGTACTCGCAGTCCCACCAGCATTCATCCTCGGAGTATTTTCTAATATTTCCTCCTGATTCATTACGCTCTCTCTGGAGGAACTCGAGGGGGTGGTGCGACCTCCTACCGGCTTGAGGGCAGCGCTTTTTTGTTTCTGTAGGTTTTGCAGTTGATGGCTGCCTAACAGCTGCGGCTCAACGCCTTCATTTTCCGCATCGTTCTGACAAATAAACGTCAAATCACCACCTGGTATGCTGGGAGGGAAATCACTGGTCTGTCTACTCATATCTATTCACAATAACAGGAGCCAGTAAATATAAATAAATAAATAAATAAATAAATATATATATATATATATATATATATATATGTACTCAGAGAAGCAAAAATCCTGCTGCTACTGCTACCACAACCCCCTCTTCTCTCAGCAATGACAACGGTGCTACTATTCCTCTCCGTCTCTCTGTTCTCTTCGTACGTGACGATCAAAGAGACGATGATGGTGATTGTGCTGTTAAATACAAATTGGTTTCAACACCCACGAACACACAACGACGAAAAATACAAGCAAAATCCAAAACAGTAGACTATGCACAAAAAAAACAAAAAATGAAAATCGAAAGACACGGACTCGGCGATCGTAGAGAAAATTTCCAGCCAAAAGGACTATTGAGACAAAGAGATATGATAGAGTAAAGGGCACTCTCACCTACTACTACTCTTCTCCTCTCCTCTCCTTCGTTTTTTTTTAAGTTTTCCCCGTACTGTAATAGCACTGCCTTCAAGAAAAGTTCTTTTTCTTTTTTGTTTACTCTTCTTTGATATCCTTGTAGCTGATGAAACGCTCCTCAAGACACCTTTAAAAAAAATATATTTCTATTTTCCTATATATATAGATTGATAGATGTCTTGTGTGAGTATGCTTCCAAAGATGCTTTATTTCGTCCCTATACGCCCCTCAGTTTCCTTTTTCTCTTGCTCTCTCTTTATGTATATATGCAAAGCAATACACCGACGGAAAGAGATAAGAAAGAAGGAAACCCAAAGTGGGCTAACAAAAATGATATTTTTTTCTTTTTTTTTTCTACAGTCAAGAATTACACACCGATGCAGAGATAGATATAGATATTTCTCTTCAACTACTGATTATTAATTTCAGCGAATCGGTGACTGAAGACAAAAAAGAACTATCGCAGAGGAGCTTCCTTCCTTTTTCTTTTCTACCCTTGTAAAACAAGAAAAAAGAATCAGGAACAGGGAGGAGAAGGACAAAAATGAGACTGAAGTAATAACCAAGAGTCCCAGTTTATTATTATTATTATTATTATTATTATTATTATTATTATTATTATTATTATTATTAGTTTCCTTTTCGTATGCTTCTTCTACTCCTCTGTGCTTAGCTTTTCAATTGAAAAGTTTACTTTGTTTTCTTTGCTCTTATTGATGGCTCTTCCTTTTTCTTTCCCTTTTCTTCTCTCTCTCTCTCTATGTGTGTGTGTGTGTGTGTATGTGCGCTTGTTTTTCTCCCTTCTTCTTTCTTTTATTTTTCTTTTCTTTTGTTTATGTTGCCTTCAAGTAGCAAAAAAAAATATTGTAATCGCGCTGTTGCTGCATGTAAACAACAACAAAAAAAACAACAATAACGAAAAAAAGAGAGAAAAAGAAAAAGAAGAAGAGATGTATACATGCAAAGAAAAATAAATAATATAATGTTTGATATTCTCACTATGCATATAAATATATAAATACATGCCTACAGATTCCTTTCCTTTGTATTCTCTTCCATATCTCTTGCCTCCTCGATCACCTGAGTCACTTCATTTCAATATTTTTCTTCTTCCTCCTTCTTGTTGTTTCTCCCACTCACTCACTCACATGCAGAAAGAAAAAAAAAAGAAAAAAAGTTTACTTACACTTCCTCCCCTGTAGCTCCGCAGTAGAAGACCGCCACATCATCACTAATCCCCGCCACACTCCGCTGCACACAAAACATTTTTCGCTGCGATGTGTCTATCCGCAGCGCCACCGTCTCCTCTTTACACTCCCGCCCTTTTGAAATGTTTGAATTCATTGCCGCCGCCCGAATGTGTGCGTCTTCAGCGCCGTTCGCTGATCTGTTTGTGTTGCCGCATGAATGTTGCACATCTTTTTCATGCCCGCCCGCCCGCCCCTCCTCGCCTGCCTCCGCAGCAGCAGTGGTGTTTGGGGACGATGACGGCAGAACTGATGTATCTTCATTGTGGCGGGAGCTGACTGGGCGCAGGAAGACTGGGAACGAACAGCCGCCACTATTATTATTATTATTATTATTATTATTATTATTATTATTAGCGCTGCAGTGCAGGCGGTGGAAAAGACGGTAAAGCACGACGAGCTGTTGTCCCTCCTCTACAGTTAAACAAGTTGATGATAATGATGATGAATCATTGTTATTTTCATTAGTGCCTCCGTTGTTATTCACCAACAGGCCGTCGAGTGTAAAGAGCATTATTTCTACTATTCTTCCTTCGCTACATGCAAGAGAAAAAAAAGGAAAGAAGGAGTAGGACACCACGTGGTATTATATACATACATAACTCAGTCATGTTCATAGAGAAGGAACGAAACGAAAAGAAAAAGAAAAAAAATCATCACCACTTCGCATGGAGTGCAAAATAATAATAATAATAATGAACGCTGAAAACTGAGAAAAAAACAAGAACTAGCACAACACAACAGAGTTTCGATTATTGAAAATATGTATGTAAGCAAACATATACCACTACTGCTATTATTACGACTGCTGCTATGACCAATACTACTACTACTACACCAAATTACTACTGCTAACTATAAATAAAGATAAACACTTTTTTTTTTCTTTTTTCTTTTTTCTTTTTTCTTCTTTCCCACCAATATCAATTGTGATGTTGATGTGAACGCGGTGAAGAAAACAGACAGCAGACACACGAGAACAACAACTGGCACATGTTTTATACTCCCAAAACCGAAAACTGGGGAAAAGTTCCTCCTCCTTTTCTCATTCTCCTTTTTCTC
Organism: Trypanosoma lewisi; assembly: GCA_036321185.1. Taxonomy (NCBI): domain Eukaryota; phylum Euglenozoa; class Kinetoplastea; order Trypanosomatida; family Trypanosomatidae; genus Trypanosoma; species Trypanosoma lewisi. Next base: position 85,484 of record JAWVMQ010000066.1, on the reverse strand, counting down.
ACATATATGCACACATGCATATAAATTATTCTTTTAAAATCACCATATTACTGAAGAAGAAGTGCCTCCTCACTGATATATGTTGAACGACGTCTTGATCTATACAGAACAATTCCAATAGAAACACAAACCAAAGATGTGGCTGCCACACCGATGGCGATGCCAATCCATTTATTCTGTATATTTTCATCCTCCTTGTCTGCAGGCTTTAGTGGGGGCACATGCGCTTCATATCGCACAAAACTGAAGTTATATACTTTTGGCAGCCCGTATATAGGAGGCATGGGGCTGAATAAATCATCAGTCCATTCAAAAACAGGCTGTTGATCACTTGTAGGACCACAAATGACATGGGAGGAATATTTGTTTTCATTCCATGTCATCCAACTCCATGAAGTGATCTTTGCATCGGTTGCGCCGTGCTCGCGATGGCCGAGATACTGATAAAGCGGGCCGTAATTTGTTTCATTTCCCACCGGATTTAAATCCCCACGAGAGGCAATAGACAACATCGCACTATATGCGGGGTCACATGTATTATTATTATTATTATCATTACTGTTATCATTACTATTATTGTTCACGCCCGCCCCAGTACAGTTCGGTATGAGAGAAAATGGATCCTGCTTGTAATTATTATAGCGCATCAGTTGCTTCATAGTCTCCAGATCAACGACTTGACTTTGATTGCGATGGAAAATCTGTGCTCGGGCAGTTTGTGTGTATGAGAAGAAATCTCCATACATCTCCCTCTTCTCCTCGTAGCCCGAGAGGTTGTATACATTCTTAAAGAATGGGATATTGTAACTTGCCCAAAAGCCGTGTTCATTGAGGTGACTCGTCATGTCTGCAGCGGTGACTCCAAGAGGGTATGCTTCTCCCGGTAGTTGTTCAGCGACCCAAAAAGTATTTGCAGGCATTTGAACTCGTGGGCTTATAACTTGATTCATATTCAACACCATCCATTGATTATTATATGTCCCGCTGTTATTGTAGGAGAAGTACTGCACCCATGAGGGACTGTCTTCTGCAAGGAAATTCGCAATCATCACACGAAGAAACTCCGAGACCGTGTACGGGGTAATGTGTGTATATAAACTTTGATTATGAATTCCGTTTGTTGTTTCCATTACTGCAAGGCGTGCATGCGTCATGTACCAATCGTCCATGCTGTGTATAAGTCCGGGGTATGATGACATGGTGACGGAAGAATTACCCACACGATATGTCTTGAATTGCCGCAGCATACTGTTAAAGGAATGCCACATTACATGTGAAAAATAAATATCCTCCTCCGTCACCTTTACAAGGGCAGAGCAGTGAAGATCTGTAAAAAACCTCGGAGACGTTTTTTGTAATTCCTCAATAACTTCTTTGCTGGATACAGAGGCAACGACGTCACCAATCTCTGCTTGGAAGTTCAAATAAAACAGCCACGTGCGGTTTAACACGAAACCACCGCCGCCATCTTCCTCAACGCGGGCATTATACCCGTCCACAATACCGTCAAGCACGGCCAGCAGATTCCTTAGCTGCCTCCCGTATGCATTCTCCCCATCCTCCACGGCTGCCGCCACATACATGTGGTTAACGTGTTCCTCCACCCACGTCACCGCCGCCGGGGACTTCGCCAACACCGCGCCAAGCCCGCCGTCGCCAAGGAACGTGTTATTAATAGTCGCCTCCAAACTCCGCTGCGTCGCGTACCCCTCGCCGTAGCCGATCGCCATGTACGCAAGCCGCTGCTGCTCCTCGCGCACACGGGGCGAGCCCGCGCGCAGAAACGTGTCGTTTGCCGCCGCCGCCACGACGTCCCAGCCGGTCTGGGCGAATGAGTTGTTCACGTTTACAGTCGCGGCGACGGCGCCGAAGAGTTCGCCCTCCGTCACGGAAAATGTTTGCGTCGTCGCGTTGTACCGCACCGTGAGCGTCGTCGCGGTGCCGCTTTGCGAAATCTCCGCCGCAACCCCCACAAGTGAGAGAAGTAGTAGAAGGAAGAGGTTGCAAACACAAACTTTAGTGGTCTTCATTGGTGTGGCTTTCATCTTTTCCTTCTCTTGCAGACACACACACACACACACGACTCCCAATAGGAAAGAGAGATTTGATTTTTTTTTCTTTTTCTTCAAGAATTGGCACTCTGTCAAAGAAAATATATATACGGGATGTATGTACTCTTTTCCCTCTTTTTTTTCTTTTCGTCTCGTCTATGATTTACTTGTACTTTTCCAACTGACGAGAATAAGAAAAGACCCAACAGGAGAGAAGCAGAAGGAACAACAACAACAACAATGAAAAAAAAAAAACAATCACGAAAAAACACCAACAATAAAAAAATTACAGCGGGAATGTTCACTCAAATCAACTACTATTATATTCTTATATACCTCTTTCTCTCCCACCATATCTTAATATATCAGCCACCACCACCATTATCAAATGCATACACGCAGCTAAATAAATAAATAAATATTTGCGTGGCTTAGTCCAGCGATTCACGCCACAGCAGTTGCACGTCCTCTGCAAGAGATCTCTGCGTCGCAACCCTCCGCCGCAACACCGCCGCCTTTTTTCTTCCCTCACGCCACGGCGCGACGAGTTCCCGCAGCAGCAGCAGCGCGGTGATGTGAAACCCCGCGACCGGCGCGTACTCGCACGCCAGCGCGTCGCGGCCGACGAATGCCAGGAAGAAGACGCACGTAAGCACGAAGCCGACGACGACGCCGGGCAGCTGCGCGAGCAACTTCATCAGCAGCGGGAGATATTGCATGAACTGCATCATGAGCGGGCCGCCGGGGTCAAGCGAGGGGCCGGCGGCGGAGTGCTCCTCTGCATACACCCGCTGCCTGGAAGACATGTAGAACCCCCTCCTATGATTGCTACTTCTCTCACACATACATATGTGATGAGTCAACATGAAAGAAGAAGGAAAAGAAAAGAAAAAAGGTTCAAAGAGAAACAGATTAAAATGGAAGCAAGGAAGAGGGAAAAAGAAAACAAGGAAAAAGCAAAAACAAAAACGTATTACAAATACATACATATATGCAAAGAAAAGAAAAGAAGCGGGGAAAAACCAAATACCAAACAACAATGCAAAAAGAAGAAATGTATTTAAGTCTATGTCTTGTAAATAAAAGTATACAGCCCTCCTCGCTTCTTCTTCTTCTGAGGCAAAGACAAAGACAAACACACACTCACACACACAGAGAGCGATATACAGCCCCCATCAACTCGCCAAATCAAATCTTTTTTTCCTTAATTTTATTTCTTCTCTTTCACCCCACACACACACACACTAAATTTCATTCCCCGCACTATGCCTCCTGCAGCCAAAGAATCCTCATTCTTCCACCAAATCGTGTGCGGCTCTCCTCTACGAGTTCATTGCGGAGTTTCATCGTCTTCTCAAAGAGTTCCTCCACCGCTGGGCGCTTCTCTTTCCCCTGCTCTTGTGCCTGCACGACACAATAATCCAAAATACAACGAAGTGTAATTATAAGCGCCTCCCAGCACTCAAACTCCGGCTCCACATTGTGTTCTGCGTTATCCACGAGAAACTTCTCCATGTCCTGGCGAACCTCATGCACGAGAGAAAAAAGTTTTGCCCACAAATCCAAGTTATATCCCGTCACAAATAAAGATTCCTTTTCATGTAATCGAGATGATGATGATGCAGCTGTATTCCCTTTATTGACTCCATGCTCCTCCTCCCTCTCTTCTTCACTATCACAGTAGTGTCGTCCAGTGGCAATCGTCCGCAAGTAAACAGCGATGCCGGTGAATACCTCCATTTTCTCCTGCTGTGGATGTCGTTCAGTCGGTGCAGTTGTTAGGGCAGATGTTCGTTCAATTAAACGGCGGATGTCATTCCAGCGCAACTCCAGCGCCTCAACTGTATAACGTTCAGCATTAGACGATGAGGATGAAGACTGCAATGCGATATCTTTGCTATCAGAAACTCCTTCTTCCTTCCCTCCTGCACGAACAGTTCCGCGTACTCCCTCAACCATCTCCTCCTCCTCTTGTTCGTCTCTTCTGCCTACATGTGATGATGGTTGCTGCTGCTGCTGCTGCATCAGTTCCCTTTCTTTTTCTTCTTCCCCCACTTCTGCTGAAGGTAATTTCTTCACGGATGCACGTACAATCTGTGGATATGACTTAAACAATCCCCTATCGTCAAAGCACATGCGAACTTCACTCCACGGCAACCGCGCGCTAATATACCGCCCAACAACTCGGCTGTCTGCAACCTTCTCCACTTTGTGCCACAACTTGCGGTATACTTCATCCTGCGCCGCACTGGATCCACGAATGGCGTAACGCAAAAGTCGCTGGGCATCTGAGTCGCGAGAGGCGGCGTTCGGTGAGTACTTCACCATCTCCATCAAGTGGGCAATTAAATCTGATGTATACAGGACACCGCTGTAGGAGATCATTGTCAGGAGTGAGAGAAATACCCTCCGGTCTGAAATTGGACGGGTGTCGTGTAAATCCGCATCAACAGCCCGCTCTGCAGCTGCAAGGAAAACGGAGCATATGTCTGTATCCTCAAAATCTGTGAATTTCACTATTTTTTCACTTGCATCCGCCTCTGGACGCCTCATGACAGATCCCACAAACGGGATTCGCAGCTGTAGCGCAGGAATATCCATAGCCGGATGGTCACCTTCCACAAGTTCCCACAAAAAATTATGAACTTCCTCCAACAGCAGAGAGGCAGAGTCAATTGTATGAAAGTAGCGGCGATAGACGGATGGGCTCAGACTTGCCCGCAGTGCACGCAAGTTATCCCGATAACGTTTTACTTGTTCCTTCATCAATCTCTCCACACGATGTTTGGCGAGTCGCTCAATATCTTCCAAGGCTAAGCAATTATACAACTCCACGAGCTGCCGACGACGCGCCTCTCTCCATTCATACGGCATCGCAGCACTGTGGTCCAGCACTGTGTGTAGCGTCTCAACCGCCACGATGTCTGGACGTGCACCCAAGGCGGTCAATTCATCGAAAAGAAGAAAAACATCATCCACCTGAATCCGCTCATACCGCGCCGCTCGTGTGAGGAGAACGTTCATCGTGTCCACATCCACCTTCACCCCGCGTTGCTTCATCTCCCTGTAATACACGAGCATCTCGGGAAAGGACTGACAGGCCCGCAGCGCCCCGTTGTACGCATATGCAAGATTGCGGTAGGAGAACTGCAGCCAGTCGCGCGGGGTGCGGGGCTCGAGGCCGATGGACCACTTCTTCGCGGGCCAGTGGCGGCGGGCCGCGATGTCGCCGCTGTAACTGTCGGACCAGTTCGTGTTGAAGTGGGCGGGATCCCACGCGGTTCGCGGAATATTCGTCGCGAGGAGGTACGGTGCACGGCGAAGCATAAAACTATTTTTTTTTCTTTTTTTTACAAAACGACTTTGGTTTTTTTTCTTTTTTTTCCCTTTTTCCTCTTTCCCTTCACTCCTTCCTTTTTGTTTCCCTCTTCCTCCCCCAAAGAAAAAAGAAAAGGGGGTTTGATGTATACTAGAAGAACAGAAGAAAAACCAAAACACACAGAAGAAGTGTACTTACATACATGAAGAAAAAACATTAGAGTTAGAGTGGTGCAGCAGAACATACACAGAGAGAGAGAGAGAGAGAGACTTGGAGTTCATCGATGCAATAGCAACGGAAAGTTAAAAAAGAAGCTTTATCAGTTTGGTCCACTCAGCATACTCTACACTCTCCTTCATTGTTACGCCCAGAGGAAACAGGGAGAAACAAAAGAGAAGAGAAAAAGAGGAAAAAAAAATAATAATAACACACAGGAAATAAAGGGGAAAATGCACTTCATGATCAACAAAACGAAGAAAAAAGAAGAAACAAAAGGTCCACGAGATCAAACAAACAAAAAAAAACATTGGGAAAAATGACTTATAGATCAACTCGCAAAGCCAAAAATTAAAGAAGAGGTCATCTAAAACCAAAGGAGTTCCGTTTTCTTTCTCAAAATTGTTTTAATTTATTTTCCTTTCTTTGTCCCTTTCTTTCTCTCTCCCTTTTTTTTCTCTTTCTCCCTGTTCCTCCCTTTTTTTTTTTTAAACAACAGCTGCTGCAGCACGCAACTATGCAACTCCAGCGGCCCGGCGCAAGTAACGATTTGTCTCCTCAGGAATTGCCATGCGTGCCAACAACAACGATTCATACGCGGCACTCTGCTGCGTTGCATTCCCAGAGGCCGATGCTGACTCATCTTGTTGCTTCTGCAGACTGACAAGACAATAAAGCGCCTTTGCTGCCTGCAGAGAGTCCATCACATCGTTATCACCTGGCTGAAGATTATCGAGTGATTTATTCGCCCACTTCTCCGGCATCAGCGCGATTTCCACCGCTCCATCCCTGTTTACAATTGTCACAAGCCGCGATGCTGAATGTAGAGAGACGGAGCGAATGGACCCACCACCACGCACAGTGTAGTAGCCAAGCACCGCCATTGGCCGCACGGTTAATACATACAACAGGCCCTGACTGTCACACGTGGCGGCAGCAAGGCCGGAGTTGTTTAGATACAAACCAGTTACAGTGTGGCGCGCGGTGAAGACTGGGTTACACTGTCCGTCTGCGAAGAAAACACTGTAGACGTTCTTACCACGGGCCACAAGAGCGAGTTTCTCATCCGACACAATAGCGGTGGTTCGCGCACAGAAGGAGGAGCCGGGCAACTTCACTCTTGACTCCACATCTTCGAGGGTTACACTGCTGCACACTCGCAGGCTGCTTTCCATGCCTGGGGTCGTGTATACAAGAAGTGGTGCTCGTATGGCATTAATACCATTCAATAGCCATTCCCGACTGGATGGTTGCACAACATGCCACTTCAATGTGCGAGAAAAAAGTGTACTCCTGTCCACAATTTGGGGTTTAAGTGAGAGACCTTGCCGCTTCCATACATACACCACTCCCTCGGAATTGCTCGTGACAAATCCAAGATCAACGGTGGCAGCCTCAAACCGACGCCTTGTGTCCTGCCCATGCGGTGGAAGTGGCCCATTACTACCGTTATTTTCCGGACCAGAAGAAATATTTCGGCTCCCTTCCTCCTCCTCATCCCTGCGAGAGTAAATAGTAGCGACGGACACAACGGGGGTATCATGGGCGACAAACCCAAACAAAAATCCGTGCTCTGAAAACACATCCACGCGGCCATCGCTTGAGCCAACGACGCCGCGAAGATACATCGTGCGCCCCACAGACGACGGCGTCGCAGCGGCGGGCACGCGGCAGGCATACGACACGTCCAGTGGAATTAGCGCGGCGCATGTTGCCCTGTGGTACTTGCATCCGTTAAGCTGCCCGGCGCTGAAGCGGCGAATTTCTTTTGGCCCTTCGTACTCGTTCGTCAGGTCAAAGAACACAACGCCGCCGTCGGCGAGAACGCAAACAGCGCTGTCGGCCCGCTCCCCGCAGAGGGCAAAGAGCGGCGACCGCGCGTCGTTACCATTATTCTCAATATTTTCATCAGTGTTGATGTTGTTTCCTCCTTCAGGTTGGATGTCATCGGAAACCATCTCGCGAGAAGAGAGGACCTGCAGCGGTTGGTCCTGTTCTTGCACGGGAGACAAGAGTGTGATGAAGGAGGCGAAGATGACTTCTTCCTTCACTGGGAGAAACAAGGAACTCCATATCGCCCCAGTGTCACCAGCCACTTCACGTGATGCCATATGCATATATGTATACTTCTTTTTCTTTATTTTTTCCTTATCAATTATTTCTCTCACTTCCCTCCAACACGCTGCTCCAGAGACAAGCACATCAAAGGAGAAAAGAGAAATAGACGTACATACATACATACCAAAGGAAAAAATAAAATTAAGAGCGTCCCGATGAAAAAGAATAGACAAACCCTCCCATTTTTTTTTCCCTACCGCACACAGACACAGACACACAAAGAAACAAACTTACATTCGTTTTGAATCAATACCGGCCTCCCTGTAAAGCATCTTATACGTGTATACAAGAGAAGCACGATTTTTTTTTTTGCTTTTGTTGGATAGAAGGTGATATCCTAAAGAAGAGGGGTTTCACATGTCCCTTCCATTCTACCCCACTCTCAATACCTCTGCAAAGCTGCAAGCCAAAAAGAAAAATAAATAAATAAAGTGTAAAGATTACAAAGCCAAAAGCACCGCAAACAACCAGGCAAGGATAAAAAAAACAACAAAACAAAACAAGATTTGGAATGTGGGACGGACCAGTCTTTATAACACCCACCTACCCACTCACTCACCCAGAGAAACCTCTCTGGCCACAGACATGTATATGCATCTGTGTCCATCATCTCTCACAGATTGGCTTCAAAGGAGGCACCAGGTACAATTTCACCACGGAGGTTGCGTGGCATTATTTCCCGCACATCAGAAGGTAAAAGTCCCCTTCCGAACAAATACATCAGTTTCGTTTCTGCCGCGGAAGTTGTCATTCTTAAATAAATAAGATCTGGTGCGATTTCATGTAGTCGTTGAACTTCTGTCGGTGAAAGTGTACCGTATGGCTCCCGTACTGTTACACAAACAACAATATCATGTGTCCTCGCTGCAGCCGCCAGCCTTCGCAGAGACACGGAGCACTCACTGCTCAACTCACCAACGCCGTTGACTTCCAACACAACTGCATCCATTAATTTATTCCTCGTTTTCTGTACTTTTGTTTTGGTTTCCTCTTCTTCCTCCTTCCTTTTCTTCTCTTCCTCTTCATCTCCCATACCGTTATCCATCAAAAGTTGCATCATCAACTCCATATCACAGTCTGCACAGAGCATAAACACCATCACCGTTCCCTTCATGTTTGACAGCACTTGTAGTGGTCCACTTGGCTGCGGTAGCAACGCCGTTTCATTGAGATGAAACCCCGTTGAGTCCACTACACCGAGCGGAGGGTAATTCGGACTGCAAAATGCATCTGTCGTGTGATTTAACTTACAGCAGCAATTCCCACGCAGAAGAGAGTTCTTGAAGAAAACACACACCTCCTGTATGGTAGTACTAGATGCTAGCATGAGACTAATTACGAGATTACGACGTGCATCTGTTTGCGGTTCAACCAATGGAACCATCGCGCCTGTCAAAATAACTGGCTTCACAAGATTCATTAAAAGAAAACTCAGTGCACTGGCGGTGTAATGCATCGTGTCCGTTCCATGCAGAACCAAAAATCCATCGTAGTCGTCATAGTGACGCTCCACGTCTTTTGCAATGCGCACGTAATCACGGCCGTCCATGTCACTACTGTCCAGTAGCTCGTCGTACTCGATGATATCGAACGGGGCGATCTCTGGTCGCTCCTGCAGCTCCTTCATTTTCTTCACCTCTTGTGTCAAGTATTCCTTTCGTGGCTCCAGCGCACCATTCGGCATCCGCGTCATGCCGATAGTTCCGCCTACATACAGAATGAGCACACGCCGATTTTTCTGAGAGAAAAGATCATTATGATGGGACTCGTTTCTTTCGTTGTATGAAATAAAGAGAATTGGGTTCGCATGCGACGCAGCCTCCATCATTATTTTTTATTATATTTTTTCCTCAACACTCACTCTCTGAGAAGCAGAAAGGGAGAGAGTGTGCGTGTATGTGTGTGCGAGGCTCACTAGACAATAACAATCAAAAGGAATCAAATCTTTGCTATGCAGGATTGGTCCCCCAAGAGCGACAAGAAAAAAAAAAGAAGAAAAGAAAACATTAATTCAAGAGTTCACTTCACCCCTTTCCACACGACGATGATGTCAACACAAAAATGGCGTGCCACACATATCACAAGATATATATATCAGTAAATGACAAAATAAAGAAAAAAAGAATCATAAAATAAAACGAGTCATATTCAACAAACAAACAAAAAAGACTCTTTCCATGTGTGAAATCCTTTGCAGAGGTCGCAGGGATGTACACATGTCTGTGTACCTTCGCGCCTAGTCGAACAGACCGAAGCCCATGTCGTCGTCGTCCTCTTCTTCCTCCTTCGCGGCCGCGGCAGCCGGAGCCGCAGCGGCGCCTGCGCTCGCGCTTCCCGCCGCCGCACCGCCCGCACTCGCGCCTGCGGGGGCGCCGCCTGCGAAGCTCACGTTGCCGAGCACGTCGTTGATGCTGACGGTCTTCAGGATTGAGGCGAAGGCGGTGGCCATTCCTTTGCTGACGTCCACGCCGGCGGCCTTCGTGACGGCGAGCAGCGCGGCGGCGTCGATCTTCCCGCTGTCGGCGAGGAGGAGGGCGGCGTAGGTGCACGCGAGCTGCTGGGTGGCGGACATGTCTCCTGAGTTGTAGTAAGGTAGCGGAACGAGTGAGATTCACACTATATTTGTATATATATATATATATATATATATATATATACAAATACCGAAGAAGAAAAGAAGGGAAAGGAAAAGAAAAGAAAATACAATACACAGAAAGAAGGAAAGAAAAAAGGGAATAACAAGAGGGATCAAATGACAGAAAAATGGAAAGAGAGAGGCTCCACAGTGCTGGAAATATATATTGCAGTTCCACTTCATGTACCAAATGTATAAATATATAAACAGCAACAACACCACTACCAGCGAAGAAGAAACGAAGAAAAAATCACACACACTGTGTATCAGTTCTTCTCTTCTCTTGCTTTCTCCTCTTCCTCATTATTATTATTATTATTATTATTATCATTATTAACCACACCAGTCAACATGCACGCAGGTGGAGGTGCCTCAAATATTTCTGGTGCCTCATCCTTCGAATAAAAAAGAGTGTATCGCCATGCATGTAGAAAAATTCCATGCGACATCAGATACCCCTCATCTTCACGCATCCCCTCCTCCTCTTCCTCCCTCTTCATTGTCGCCTCATTTAGGGGAGAACACACAGAACAAGAAGAAGTCGATGCAGAACCAGACAACACAGAGGCAGCCATATGTATGTACTTTTTGTCTCCCCGTATAGGATGACCTAATGACGCCAAATGCACCCGCACTTGATGCGTGCGGCCACTGAGGAGGAAACACTCCACCACAGACTCATCGCATGCAGCGTCATATGCAACAAAGCGAATGAGTGTAATCGCTCGCTTCATACTTTCCTTCAATCGCTCTGTCTTGTGATCCACGGCCGTTTCATCGGAGGATTTCTTTTTAGTACCATCGACGGCAGTACTACCCCCACCTCTACCTCCTGTAGTCAATCGCCGCATGCGTTCATGTTTAGCTTCCAACATTGCGGTACCTGTGTACGGGGCTCGTTTTCTTCCTGCGGCAGATGTATTCCGAAGAGACATGTCTTCTCTCTGCCGCTGCTGCTGCTGATCTTTCTCTTTCTCTTTTTCTTTTTTCTCCTTCTCGTTTTTCTCCTTTTGTTCCTTCATCCAGGACTGAGTGAGCACGGCGTCAGGGCACCAGTAGAGACTTTCGTGATATGATAAACACCCAATCGGACGGTCAACACGCAGCCAGTGTGGATTCTTGCCACAATCCTCCGCAGAGTTTGCAGTTAATAATGGCAACACTGAGGGGAACACAAAAGGGGAGTACGAGGCGGTAGGCAGGGAGTCATCATAGCTGCAGTGATGTTGTCCTTCAGCGAGTTTGGCGACATCAAAACGGCCATGCACACGCGCGATGTATTGTTTTGCACAACCAACATCCGGTGTCTCTTCAACTGTCTCGTCTGTGTTACTCTTCCTTGAGAGAAGTTCAGTTGTTATGCGGGCACTGGGCGAGTCTAGACCGAAGAGCAACACACCACTTGTTGCGGCATCCAAACGATGTACAACAAAAGTTTTTAAACAACACCGCGAGTGTTTTTGTTCCTGCTGTGATGATGATGTGAGGAATGACTCCAACTCTTTCCATGCAGCTTGAGTCACATAACCGTCTCCGACCCACACACGTATAAGTTCAAATCCATACTTTTTGTGGCAAATCGCCATATATTCAACACCATCAACTGGCTGAAGGCATTTCTTCATTGTGTCCTTCTTGCTACTGTTTTTTTCTCTTCCCTTTCCTCCCTTTTCTTTTTCTCTTTCTTCTTCCATATTTTCTTTATTTAGCGGCACCACACAATAACGATGGGCGTCAATTCCCCCAAAGACGTCTTCCAAAATTGACGTCACCGAATTCTTTCTGTAGCAACCCGAGGGATGAACTGGAATGCCGTGCGGCTTGCGCACAACGAGCAGCCGGCGTGGTGAAGAGCCGCGGGCGACGTGGTCGTAGCGAAGAACATGCAGCGGGTCGTTGCATGCAATCGGGGCCTCCCGCCGCAGCACGTGATGAATAATTACATCCCTCTGCCGCAGTAGAAGACGTGGAGACATGGCGGAAAGAAAATATTTCATTACATCATCGGTCTCTTCTGTATGCAGTGGACTGCCAGCATCATCGGGTAATAATAATAATGATGATGATAATGATGCCTCTTCTTCTTCGCTTCTCTCCGCAGTTTTATTATGTTCCTCCTTGAAGGAAATAAATGATGTACTCAAAGAGCCAAGTTCTTTGGTGTATGCCTCGCCAGCCGCCCGGCACTCCGCCTCCCTCCCGCGCAGAAGCAGAAGACCCGTGCGAAGTTCCTCAATGTATGCAGGAATGGTAACGGAAGGGTCAAGACTCGCCCGCGGCAACTCATTCTCCGCCGACACGGGCGGGATGTATGCAAACTCCTTGGCGAATACATTGAGGAGAGGACGCCCAAGCCAGCGCCCCTTCACTGGGGCACTGAAGGTGAATGTGTACGGCGCCACAGCCAACACGCGCACAGTTCCTTTCCCTCTGCATACATTGAGAGGATAGCGGTCGCCAGGGGAGTGTGCGCCGTCATGGAGGGGCTGCATACACAGAGAGGGAGAGAGTGAGAAACAGTTTTTCTCTTTTTTTTCGTTTTCTCTTTTTTCCTCCCCTCCTTTTTTTTTTTAATGCAAGAGATGCATGTACGTATTTAAGCTGTTAATATGACCTTTTCTTCCCTTTTTTATTTTTCCTAATTTTGTACTTCGTAAGTCATAATCTCATACAGGAAGAAAAACAAACAAACAAACAAAAAGAGCAAAATAAATGTGTGCGTGTGGGCTAGAGTACATCAATGGATAACACACCATACATGGATACATATGCACAGCAAGAGAGGAGGAAAAGGATATACATGAAAGTACTCAAGCACCGTTTGTAGGAAACGCAGTAATACACACTAATACACAAAAAGGGATGCCGTCTTATGCATTCATACCATACTTAAACACATGAATTAATATTTCTGGACGTACATGCAGTGAGGAACGGAAAGAAGACACATTCGATGGATATATATATATATATATATATATAATATCTTTTCTCTACATCTTCAGTTATTTTCGACCGTGCCTGTGCACAGGAACACATTCCCTCCTCTATCTCTCTCTCTTCCACCCACCCACCCACACATACATACATACATACATACACACATATATAGATACATAAAGGGGAGAGAAGACAATAACTGGACCAAATGAAAGAAAACAATAATATTCATTCAATAACCTTCTGGTCACTGTAGTCTCACACCCTTTTCATCTACCTTTCCTTAAGGGCACAATGTGCGAGATGGATATATAGGTATATAAAGAAAAAAAGTGAGAACATAATATTCGATAATAGTCTTTTCTCTTTCACTTGGCATGCACAAGAGAAATCATTAGATACATTTTCTCTACAAGTGGAAGAGAAAATATATACAAAAGGAAGTGAAAATAATTAACTTACTCATGAAGGGGGGAATATCAATAAAGTCCTCTTTTGTCGCCCACCGAGCGAGGAGGGCAAAGGTTAGCGTCGGTGGTTTTTTTTTCTCTCGCCTGAAATTTTTTTTTTTCATACAAGAGCAACAAACTTTCTGGTCTGAAGAACTATAAAAAGATAATAAAGGGCATATATAAACCCAATTCACCATAATTTGTATTTCATTTTGGTCAGAAGTCTTAAGGAAAAAATAAAATAAAAAGTAAACACATTATCACCGGTCGCCCGTGTGGTGAAAGGTGGATTGTATGTAGCGCCAGTGCTGCACCACACAAGTAACAAAAAAAGAAAGGGGAAAAAAGAAAGGGGAAAAAAGAAAGAAAAAGAAAAAAAAAAGGAAATAATCTCAAAAAGGACAAACATAACTTCCCCAACGTAGCAGCAGCGGTCGCTGGCTGTGTGGTGCAGGTGTAGTGAGAATTCCGTCCGGGTGCTTTGATGGGTCAATGTGACTCTCATCCTCCTCCGTCTCCAGGGGCTCCCTTTGCGCCTCAGCGACGCCGCCCAAACGTTTACCATCCCGCCGTGCATCGCCCACGCGGTAGTAGCACAAGAAATCAACAAGATGACTTTCATTTGCAGAGAGACATTCCTCTATGATGGCGTCCGTGTGGTTTGCTCCCGGCACAAGGAGGTATTCAATGTTCACAGGCTGTGGTCGAGGCCCGGATGAATTTTGTTCATTGCGTGTATACTGATCAGCCATCTCTAGCAGCTGTGCGTGGCGCATTTGAAAGACGATGTTGGCGGACTCGGATACAGGAGCACTGCAGTCCGCATCGCCGTGAATAAAGTGCATACGTTGTGGAAGAAAATCAAATATATTTTTTGGTAACTCCTCCCCCGTGGACCTACATCGCTGCTTGTCAAAGTAGGAATTTAATGAATACCGCGGTAGGTTAGAGCGGCCCCCAGCAATTTGATACAACACACTGCGGTACAGTCCACGACGGTCAAAGTGTTTCACGAGACCTCGGATATTATAAATACCGCTCAGACCAACATAGTGATGTATAGAAGTTCGAGGATTATACCGTGGAACATTATATGCCACGTCACTCGGCGGTGCTCTTCCCTTCTCTTCTCCCGCTGCCACCGCCGCCGCATGTGCGCTTAAGTGTGCCTGCGACAGTAGCGACATCATTGTGAGGTGTGCGCCCGCGGATTGTCCGACGAGTGTGACGTCGGAGAGGTCGCCACTGTAGCGCTCCGCGTTCTGCAGCACCCAACCAATGGCGTCGGATACATCAAGCACCATTCCCTCCATGTCGGTCTGTGGGAAGTTACGGTAGTCGGGGCAGAAGACAATGTACCCACGCGCCGCAAGAAGACGTGCAATGAGAAAGTTCCACAGATAATAACCAACAATCCATGCGCCCCCGCTGACGGATATTACAATGGGGAAGTTCTTGCGATGAAGGCGTGATCGTGCGGAGAGTTTCTTCTCCTGCTCCATCATTCGGAATAAAGAGTCCAGTGGAATCGGCAGGTAAATATCAAGCGTGGCACGACTGTGAAGGTTTCTCTTGTCTTCATCGTCCTCCTCCTCCTCATCGGACTCCGCAGTGGAGGAGGTGTACTCGCGTGTTTCATCTGGTTTGAAGCCATCATTCCTCAGTTCCCCCGTTGAAGACGCTTCCTTCCCTTCCGCACCATTTGTTATTCCTGTTGTGCTTGAAGACAGAGTAAGAGCTTTGGCATAGTAACTTTGAATAAATGCCAACGTGTCATTAAATGAGCCCCTTTTTTCCACCGGCGTCGTTGTGTTCTTCTCCTCCACCTCCGCGGATGACATGGACGCTGACAACTGCTGCGGAAGCCCTAAAGTTACACGACCGTCCGCGGGATTTAACTGCGTGGCCAGCAGCTCAATCATCCCCTTCTCCGCGTCGGAGTAGCGGCCCGGGAATGGATCCCTCACGCAGTCCTCACTGTCTAGATACCGTGTCTTTGGGTGTGTGCGGTTCACTTGCTTGAGGAAAATCTTTACATTTCGCTTGCGGGTCTGTCTGGAGGAGCGGTACGACACACGGCGGATAATGGTTGGCGACTGGATGTACCACCACACGTTTGGGATGAAGTACCACAGGTCGAGGACTGTGAAGAGGAGGAGGCGGAATGTCATAGTCATCCACTTAAAGCCCAGGCCCATGGCGGCGAGGAGTTGGGCGGAGAGACTGATGATCCATAAGATCTTCTCTATGACGCGGCGGAGCATTTTTTTTTTTTGCGTGTGTGTCTGTGCTTGCCTCACCACTCTCACTCTTTCTTGTTTGTTTTTATTTCTATTTTGTTCTTATCGCTTTTTTTTGTTTCTTTACCTACACGCAAATAAACAAAGACGTAGACAAAGAGAGAAGCCAATGATATCTATATTGTTTTTAAAATTATTATCTCTCCTGCACCTCTCCCTGGCTTTTCTTTCTTCTTCCTCCCCTACAAGAGATAAATCTGGTAAATAGGACTAGAGGCGCAAAAAAAAAAAACCTTTTTCAAAAAGCAAGAAGAGTAAAAACAATACCAAAGAAAGAGAAATAAAATATATACTCCTTCTACTGGCCATCACGCACACAAAAATAAATAATTACATATACACAGACATGGAAAGAAAGAAAGGAATGCGCACAGCAGCAAGAACAAAACACGACGTTGAAAAAAAAAAAGCAACCCGTTCCTTTTTTTCCTCCAATTTTTTTTTTTAGTGGTGAGCCGCAGTGGCTTGGTCCCACAAATTTAGAAAAAACAGTCCATGAATTGCCGTCAGGGGGAGAGACGGTGCGGCGCAACTACTTGTGCTTGCCTGCGTCCCAGCGGCCACCTTCGAACCATTATTATTATTATCATAATAATAATAATAATTATTATTATTAGTAGTAGTAGAAGTATCTACTGTTGTTGACGTTGATGTTGTCACCACAGATTTCTTCTTCACGCTGGTCTGGTTACATACATCAACAGCTGCATCACTTTTGCTCTCCTCCATCAATGTATCCATAAAAGACGGCTGCAGCTGTAACGGCGGGACCGCACCAAATGGTTCCCCGCACGCATTACATGTGTTTGGCACCCCCGTCAATACATCCCGCACCGCGCAAGCCCCACACGAAGTGCAAAAGAAAATAGTGACGGGCTCGATCACTTGTGTAACGACAGACTCCACCTGCTCGGGTTCATACACGACAGAGCAGCGGCCGCCACCAATAGTAGTAATATTTTCATTGTTACTATTATGACTACTCACATGTGACGGAGAGCAAGACGAAGTTGGTTCTTTCTTCGCATTATTAATATTATCGATATCAATTATCTTCTGCTTCATTGCAGTGTGACGGATTCGCTTGGCGATGGCGCCCGCGCTGCTCTCAGCGACCGCGGTGCCTTCGGTGCATAATTTAATTCGGCTGGGGCGGTGCGTGTCGCTTCGTCGCATATTTACATCCGGCTCCACATGCCGCGTCTTCTTCACGGACTTCTTGTTGTTAACGTCACTACTGTTGCTGTTGCTACTAACAACACGATGCGAAGAATCTTTTGTTGTTTGACTCACTGAGAGAAGAACAGACCTCAATGAATTCTCCTTCGGTGGATACTCGTACAATTGATCATATAATTTCTCATCAAATTCAGTAATGTCCCGCGTTGTTGTTTTTCTTGCATCTATTTCGCTTCTGTGCCCTAATGACATGTTATTATTATTATTATTATCACTCGGCATACACCCGGGGCCTATTCTTTTCTCCACAGAGGCGACTGCATGCAGTGGGCTCTTCCTCAACCACGTACTCCGCAGTCGCACTGGGGCCCCGCGGCCGTCCCTCTCTATAACTTCACTGCTGCATACATCCACCAACTCATTTCCTCCATTCCTCTTCTCAACCGCACGAATGCACTCCGTCACTTCAGCGAGAAGCGTGGGATACAATGTGCGCTCCGCCTGCGACACACGCTGCGCCACATCATCCACCACTATCTCATCTTCACTCTCATTATTATTATTATTATTATTATTATTATTATTATTATTATTATTATTATTAACAGCAGCAGTAACATGGCGACTTTTTCTACTGCCTGCACTCTTCGGTGAAGTTGCATAGTAGCCACTGTACCACACGGGATAACTAACTTGCGCCTTACCGCCACTTCCATCCACATTCTTGTCCTCCTTCCCGCAGCCTACAGACCCCGACGGTGCGGGAAGTGTTCCCACCTCCCTGGAGGCACCACCGTGACTATTATTATTATTATTATTATTATTATTATTATTATTATGGTAACCATGCGGGGAAGAGGGGGAATGTCTTTGCTCTACTTCTACTTCCCACCCCTGCTGCTGCTGCTGCCGTTGTTTACTCTGTCTGTGTACATCCTCAAGAATCATCAAATATTTCACCTCCTCGCGTGTTGCCCGCGCCTCCTTCAGTGCGCCGTGCCGGAGCGACGTCAGCAGCACGTCAATATTGCGCAGTCCATCCCGCCCTCTATTGTACATGGCCAGGAGAGATGTTTTTAATTTATTTTTATTTCTATTATACGTATATGTGTAGGCTTCCTTTTTTTTTTCTCTACTATCTGTGAATGCAGAAAAAAAAAAGAAGAAAAGAAACAATATATAGATGTATATACACAGAGATAGAAGGAGAAAGAGAGAGAGTTGTAAGGCATCAATAATCAAGTCTCTCTCTCTCTCTTTCGGTGTGTTGTGTGAACACTTGACTTAAAAAAGAGGGTGAGTTTCATTTACAAGTACATGAGGCCTGCATTGACAAGAGAGTTTAAAACGGGAAAAACCGTCAGCATGGGTGCCAACAAAAAAGACGCAAGCAAACAAACAAACAACAAAAAAACAGGTGCCAACAAAATCCCAAGAATACGTGAAGGAAACATATATATATATATATATATATACACACTGTGAATGGTCTCTCAATACTTCCCACCCATACATACATACATACATACATACATTACATTACATTACATTACATACACCACCCCGCACCCATTGGTCTCATACCACACACGTATTTTCTCTTCCACCATACAGACAGCAATAATAATAATAATAATAATAATAAAAGTGCATCCACCGCCGTGTAGAGCGGCATGCAAGTTAAAGACACAGTGATTCAAAGAGATAGAAGGGGGGTGAGGAATGATTGTTCGTAATAACAGGTCGAAAGGAAATCACACAAAAAGAAAAAAACACGTTGGAAAACTCATATATATATATATATATATATATATATATATATATAACCTTTTCTTCTTGGAAAAGCTGACGATGTGTCTCCTTCTATTTTTATTGCTCGGTTGCAATACACCCCTCTCCTCCCCTCCAGATGCGGTAATGTAGTTTCGCATCCTCCGGCATGTACACAACGACAGGGACTTTACTGTTGTACTTAATCAACTTGCGTCTCCCAAGCGCTACAAACTCCACGTGCGGCTTCACATCCGGCGGCACCTCCCAGCGCGATCTCTCCGTGCGGCCAAGTGTTACTTTGTAATACGGGGACGAGTTTTTATCATTAAGACTTCGCTCCTCAACCGCACCGACGATAAAGTGATGGTTAACGCCGTCAACGAGCTGCATGCGCCCAGGGACGAGCTCCAGCATGCGTTCCTCCTCCATGCCGCCGTCAAGTAAATCAAGAAGAAATTTGCAGCACTTCTCGCCCTCTTCGGGAGGCGGGAACTTTGTCTTGATGTGGCAGTAGTCCTTCGGGTCCCGCATTTATCCTCCAATACAAAGAGAGAAAGAGAGAGGGAGAGAACTAAATAATGTAAATAAAGAGATGTGCTCCTGTGCTCTCTGTGTATTTAGACCCGCACTTCGGTCCTTTCCTTCCGTCTTTCTGTTTTTAATTTTGGTCTTCCCTATGAATTCCCTTTACACACCTTGCACAGTCCATAATAATAACCCGAATGAAATAGTGCGGGAAACGTAATGAGAGGTGAAAAGAAAAAAAAAAGAAAGAAAGAAAGAAAGAGAAAGAGAGTACTACACAGTTAAACAGAAAAGGAAGTTGCACGGGCATCAATTCTCCTTCCCCTCCATTTTGACTTCATTCATCTTCCTTTCGATTCGTAGCTTTCGTTATTGTTATTATTTCGCTTCCTCCCAAGTTAACATCTCACCCAGCAAAAACACCGCAGCAGAAGCAATGTATATGCGTGCAAAGAGACTATGTGGTTGTCCATTACTCCTCCTCCTTTTTCCCTCCCTCTCTCTTTCCACTCCCCTCGCTGTGTACATGTGCAGCTGCTGTTGTTTCCTTCGCCCCCTTCTTCTTCCTCGTCGCCTCCCGCAGCCGCTGTTTATATTGACCGACACGCCGCTGCACTCTCTTCGTTGGCGGCACAATTGTGTGCAGTGGCCGCCGCTGCGCCGCCCGCTCGAACGGGTTCGCGATCTCCTCCGTCGGCGACAGACGGTCAACGACGCCGCCGCGCACAAAAAACATGTACCCGCTGTACGGCATGTTGCTCTTCTGCGACCACCACTTCATCGGCCGCGCGCTCGGGGCGTCGTCGTAGACGTAGTGGTCCACGCCCTGGTGCATGTTGTACTCAAACAGCATGATCGGGGCGCCGCGGACAAACGGCGAGCCAACAGTTCCGCCCGTTGGATACACGACGGGGTGCTGCTCCTGCTGCTCAGCCCCAAACACGGCTGGCTTGGAGATTTGTAGTTTGAATGGCAGGTCTGCCTCAAGCGGAACATACGGCGGCGGCGTGCGTGTCGCCCAACTCACCGGCACCAACGTCTCCAATGTGTCTTCATCTTTGTTTTTATTTCCGCCATCATCATCGTCGCCACCATCAGTTCTGCAGTCGCCGCCCTTCACGGTTCCTCCTAGTGGCGTAACGAGGGAACTGCGCAGTGCCGTTGCGTGGGCGAGTTGATGCACCGCGTCGAGTGCCGTCATCGCGGGCGCCTCAAACTCACCCAAATAAAGTTTCTCCTGCTGCGCCACCTGCGACGACGCAATGATTCCAACGGCCTCCGCCCCGCCGCCGAAGAACCGCACGTGCGGCGCGAGCAGACTAACTTCGCAGTCGCGTCTCTTTCCCACCTCGTGCGGCGGCAATAAATCATACATGAATGCACCGAGCTGACTCTGCAGCGCACCGATGCGGCGCGAGCGCTGCCAGAGCATCGGCTTGCGCTGGAACCACGTGCCGTAGCCCTCCACCTGCGAGGCGGCAACAACGCCGCGCGGAACGTCGGGCTTACGCAAATTAAATACCGCGCGGACTCTTCCACGTGAGTCCTCCTGCACGTCGAGAACATCATTCGCGTCGAGCGGACCCACATGCAAAATGTCAGTTCGCAGCCGCTCGCCCTTGATGCCGAAGGAGCACGTTACGAATGACTGCTCAATGATGCCCTTGGGGCGAACCACGCTGTGCTGGGCGTGGTGCAGGAGATAGACGCCGTGACCCTTCTGCACAATGTGCCGCAGGGAAAAGTTGACGTGACGCGACATGCACTCCAACGTGAGAAGTTTATTGTGATCAATCACAACACGGCGTCTAAGATCATTATTATTATCATCATTGTTATGCGAAGATGCAGATGACGATCCAGGTGGATTTGGCGGCAGATTGGGTGGTGGTGGCGAGGAGAAGGAAGTACCCGAGTGATTACATGTCTCTACATCCTCCTCATTTTTCTCATTTTCATTTTCATTCTTCTTTTTTTTCTTCATTGAACTTTGTTGTGGGCGAACTGTCACCTGCGGCAGAAGCAGTGGTGCCCATTGCGGATCATCAAATTTATACGTCGCAACGTACGTATTCACTTTATTTATATTTTTGCTTCGCCGCACCGACGCCACGCAAAGTTCATCCGGGTCACGCACCCAACGGCGCGGGTTAACTACATTACTTTCATTACTACCACCGTCATCGTTGTCGGAGCAGCGGAACTCTTTCGTCGCCGCCCGCAGCTGCACGTGAGTACTCGCCGGGGACCCTCGCGATGTATTCCTGCGACCGCCGGAGCTTAACAGCGGCACTGTGGCGTGGGGCTGAGTGAAGGCCATCGGGTACGTGAGCAGTTGTGTGCGTGCGGAGCTGGGCCGCCGTGGTAGCGAGCGAAGCAGAAGTTGTGGCTTCATTTAATCAATCAATCAATCTCTTCTCCCTATGAGAGAAATAGGAGACGCTTTATGTATTTAATTATATTTCTTGTTGTGATGTATGCAAGTAAGTGATGGCCACGGTGCAATCTCTCTCTCTCTCTCTCTATATATATATATATATATACATATATAGGTGTGCACGTGTAGGTAAGTGGAAAGCACACACCACTGGGCTCTATAAGAAGCAAAGAAGAAAAGAAAAGAAAAAAGAGATCACAATAATAATACAAACAAACCAATAAAAAAGAAACGAGTGGCACACACTTCCCTTCCATATCCCCCATAACCGTGCATAGATATTACGGATATGCCGATGTATAAAAATATGTGATGAAAACAAGTTTCCATCTGTGCACGCATACCTAAAGAGTTATATATAATGCATGTTTTTTTTTTTGCTTTTCCTTTTAAATTGATTTTCCTTTCCTCTCGGCATTAGAATAATATAATTTATCATCTCAACAATGCTATCATTCATTCCTTCCTTTTCCTCATTCCTATCAACACTGGCAGTCGTCCAGTCAGTCAGTCTATCAATTGGGGGTAGATGAGATGTGCTGCTTGGATTATTATTGTTATTTATTCATTTTACATTTTCCTCTTTTATTTATTTCGGTTTTCCACTACGCGGCGGCGGAGAAACGAAGATTAGTAAAAAAGAAGATACCAAACAAGGAAACAAGAAATCATTCAAGATTTGCTCTCCTTTTCCAATCCACGAATTCTCCACATTCATGTATCCACACACAGACACACCCATTTATATATATATATATACCCCTCACAAGGAATAGACCTTCGTTCATTTCACAGGCGCGCTTAACCAGAGTCTCTGTGCGAGTGGGTGGGTGGGTGTGATGAAGACAAAAGACTCTCCTACCCATAATAAATGTATATATTCTAGCACTGTTTATCTCACACTCAATAACCCCACCCACCCCGCCCACCCACATCTACAGTTATGTGTTAGACTACCCCTCTCCCTTCTTTCCTCTTTTCCCCCATTTATTTCTTTCCTTTTCCATTCTTCATTTATTCATCATCATCTCTACACGATCTTCACGTCGAAGAGGCCGGTCTGCTTCGAGAGGTGGCCGGGGTGTTCCTTGCCCTCCGCCTTGGCCTTCTCCGCGTTCGCCTCGTTCGCCTTCACGAGGTCCGCTGGGCACGCCTTGAACTCCGCCTCCATCACGCGCTGGATGCAGTAGCCGAGGCGGAACTGGCCGCTCTTCACGCACTCCCGCATCACCCACGTCCACGACTCCTCGTTCGCCTTCATCTTGTTGCGGTGGCACATCTCCTCCAGCAGGTCCATCATCGCGCAGAACTTGCTCTCGTTCTCGATCGGCTGCGCCTGCTTCGACGGCGCCTCGTAGATGCGCTGCAGCGTCGCGTTGTACGTCGCGATGTCGGGCGGGCAGTTGCTGACGTTCATGTTTACAAGCACCTCGCCGGCCTCGTCGTAGTACTTGCACTTCTTGATCTTCTCGATCCACGGGGCCGTGTTCGTGTCGACCTCGTAGCCGAAGAGATCGTACTTCTTCGCGCCACTCGTCGAGGCAAAGCGGGCTGCGGCTGCGGCGAGGGCGGTGTTGCAAACAATCTGGCTAGTGGCACGACGCATCGTATCTTACGTGGAGAAGTGAATATAAAATAATATATATATATATATATATATATATATATACACTTACCTTTAAGTATGTATACCTATAATATGAATTCCGCGGGTAGAAGTTCTTGGACAATTAATTTTTTTTTTCAATTAACATAAATACAAAAAGAGAAAAGGAAAAAGGAACAAAAAAGGAAGGAAGGAAGAATATCACGGTTACCGTATACATATACACCTACATGTACAGATCAAGTCCCATGGCGCGCAAGGGTTTCTTTCTTTTTGTTTTACTCATCTGTTATCACACAAACAAAAAACCTTCTTTTCGAGACCGCATCGGAAAGATCACGCAAAGAACATAACTATATTTTTTCCGCATCTTTTTTTTTTTTAAGGAAGGACGATGTGCAGTTTGTGTGTGTGTAGTAGTAGAAAAAAAAGAAAGCGGGAAAGTGACGACAAATGGTAGTAGAAATGGAGTCAGAAATCAGCGGGTCTATCATCTGTATGAGAATCACTACTAAACGTCTGAGAGGCCAGTCACTTTCTTCCACCAACTATGCAGCCGCAGCAGTCACAACACACAGGCATACAGTTCACCATTTTTTTTTTGTTCTTCTGCAAACCTACACTCTCTCTCTCTCTCTCTCTCTCTCTCTCTGCTATTTTGGTTGCCTTTTCCCCTCCCCAATGTACCGCACTGTATCACAGAGAAAAAGGAAAAAGAGGGATGTGAAAAAAAGGAAGGAACACCCACACACACACACACATATATATATATATATAAGAAGCAGACAGAGCCAAAATAATGTAATAAACCATACGCATATATGTATGTATATCTATGTATATCTATGTATGCATGTATGCTGTCTCATACAGACCTCTGCAGAGAAACACACGTTGTTCCGATGCTCACATCAATTTTTTCTTCTTCCTTTTCTTTTTTCTCCCCTCCTCCTCCTCCAGTATCTGTTTTGTACTTCTTCCCATTCCTCCTTCTAAATATTAAACCTGTTGTCATGTGTCTGGTAGACGCTCCCCTCCGCCGCCAGCGTCCGCAGCGCAATCCGCACGTCGTTCACGCTGAACCCGTACTGCCGCGCCGCCGCGGTGAGTTCGTCCATCGTCAAGCCAACATCCCCGCGTGCGTTTTGTCTGATTGCGTTGAGCAGCACGTCCGTCGCGAACACCTTCCCGTCGCCGCCAGGCAACATGTTTTGCACGCCGACCGCCCCCGCCGTGTTGCTGACCGCCGGTGCCGCCGCGGCCGCTCCGTCCCTCGGGTGCTTGTCGCCGCGCGTGAGCCGCAGGTGCGTGAGGACGGCGTCGAGGTAGTGGTAGCTCAGCTCGTTGCAGTCGGACACGAGCCGCACGGTCCCGGTGACGATGGGGGCGCCCTGCCACACCTTCACCGTGCCAGCGGCGCGGACGTAGCACTGCAGCGGCAGCGGCTCGCCGGGGCCGTCGGCGTCCATCCACTGCCGCACGACGACGGTGCCGCTGCCGTCAGTGACGCGGTAGCCGTGGTGCCTCGCCGTGAGGGCGCCGGTCGCGCGGCTGGCGGCGTCGTCCTCGTAACCAACGACGCGGCCGGCGACCGTCGCCTGCGTCACCTCGCGGCCGTCGACGACCATCACGCCCTCGCCCACCCGCTGCGCCTCCAGCAGCTGCTTGATCGTCACGGGGCGGATGGGGTGCATGCGGCGCTGCGGCTGGTTGCTCCCGCCCGCGGCCGCACCCCCGGCCGCTCCCATGGCACCACTGCTTCCGGCCTTACTAGGGGACTGACCGGAGAATCCATACGCGTTTAAGTTCATGGCTGCTTAACTGTTAATCTCCTCACCCTGTGCATACATGGAATCAAAAAGGGAAGAGAGAAAAGAAATGAATAAGAAAAGTAAAAACAAAAAAAAAACAAGAAAGAAGGAGGATCTTTGACAGAAGGGGAACATTCCCCAACGGCAAACCTCTTCTGCACGGATCAGTCGAAAGCACACATCAGCATCATAATCAAAGAACAGGAAGGACAAGCAGGGAGAATTAACGGAGCTTCACACATACTCTCCATCCTCCCGATAAACTGCCTCGCTTCCACAATGCTCTCGCTCTCTCTAACCTCATCCATTCTGGCTTCTTTTCTTTTTCTTTTTTCACTCACTCTGTTAATGCATTGAGCACGCTCCAGTAGAGAAGCATATACATAAGGACGAGACAAAACAGAAAACGAAATGCTAACATCTTCTGCAAGCACTATATATATATATATATATATATATAGACCGAGAGAGAGAGAGAAAGGATGTTATGCAGTGGTACTTGCAAGGTTCTCCCAAGCGGAAAGCAGTAAACGACATAAAGACACACATACAAACACACACATACACCAAGAAAAACAAAACAATATAGAAGAAAGTAAAAAAAAATTCGGGTATCAACTTGAGGGGGGACTGGAGAGCAGTTCTCATCAACTCATCTTTCTCAGCCCCTTATGCCTTTACTTTACATGGATTTCCAATGTCTTTTTTTTTGCATCTGTGTTATTTTTATTTTTTTTCCATTGCCAGTTTTTTTTTCTTGCTTTTGCATTGATTCTTTTTTCTTTCTCTTCTTTCTTCTTTAGTTGGAATCTGATGGAATGAAACTCTATCACAACAAGAGCAATTACAAAAAAGAACAAAAAAAAGAAGAAACAAAACTCACATTTTTACACAGATGCACACACAATACATTGTCAATGAAGAGGAAGCGAGAGGAAATAGACAAACAAGAAAATCACCTGTGGTCCCACCCCAATTTTTCTTTCTCCGGTTGGTGGTGGCGGTAAGAGGACTTGATCTTGTCTCCTTTTACTTTCTCTCTCTCTCTCTCTCTATATATATATATATATATATATATCCTTTGCCTCTCCTTATTTGTCTCATCACCACCTCTTTTTTCTTTTTTTCTTGCCTTTTTTTATCCAGCCATTTGGTGTGGTCTTGTAACTATCCTGAACCAAAAACCATCGTTACGGCCTATATACGTACATACATACAGATATATATATATATATCTTGTCATGTGATCACTTCTAGATGGCTGGGCATCGATACAAGTACGGCAGACCTTGCGTCCGTTCCTTTGACCGCTGCATTGCCAGCAGAATTCGCTGCGAGCCCCCATCCACATCTTCACGCCCTCCTCCCAATCCTGTTGCCTCTGGCTGCACTTTCACAACGCGTGGCTCCACGTCTAATCCTTTACCTCCGCCAATAGAAGGTTTCTGCATGGCCTCCGTAGCATCGGCTCCGCTTAACACACATCGTTGAAGAAGACGCGCAAGACTGAATTTGGTGTGAATCTTCTGCATGGAGACTGAGGAGGCGAGAATGCGCTCCGCTAAGATAAGTGTGTCTCGGAAAATGGCCCGCTTCAAAACACCACCAACACTCGTTGAGTTGTCCCATCCTTTAGTGTGGTGGGCGGCGTTGCGTGGGGCCGCCTTTCTCGCTGAGGCGCTGCGCACTGCCTTTTCTGGAGTCGTACGTCCCTCGCGTGCTCCCCCAACTCTCGCCGCAGTGTTCTCCTGACCTCCACCTACATCATCATCATCGTCGTTATCCTCGTCGCCCGCAACAGACTCATTCGCCGCCCTCTCGACAGCATCCATGCTCCAGTTATTCTCCCGTGCAATCTCCTCCACTCGCTCCCGCATGATTGCTAAGGCCCCAGCCACCTCATAGTCGTTAATGAACTTTTCGTAATCAAGGTTCTTCGCAAAATCCAGCAGTTCATTTGCATCCGCCAAATCATCGTCTAATGCCTCATCTTCTGTAAGAGCCCACTTCGGCTTTTTCTTCTTCTTGGACGCTGCCTTTTTATTATTTTTATTCTGCTCTGCGTCAGCGACAGCCTGCTGGTGCTCTTGTTGTTCCTGCATTTGCATTTGAGCTTGTTGTTGCTCCCGGTAAGCAGCCGCTGGATATCCTGCTGGGTGAAGGGCGGCCTCCGCGCGTTTCTGTGCCTGATTCTGCCGCATCTTCTCTGCTTTCCTTGCGAGCTCAACCTCCCGCTGAATATCCTCCTCCTTCATCCTCCGCACCTGCTCCGCAAAGCTCCGCAGCCACCGCTTGTGGCGCGTCAGCACCGTGCACGCATTCGCACGCCGCGTCTTGTAGTTCTCTAGCCGCCTGCGGTGGTTCCGCTCCATCGTCGCGCGGTCCTCGGCGGAGGGGCCCAAGCCCGGCTGCCCCTCCGTCGCCCCGGCGGGAATAAAGGCGGGCACGGGCTCCCCGCTGCGGGTGAAGAGAGAGCCGGGCACCGTGGCATCACCGCGGAGCTGCACCGACGGGCCCGGTGGGAGATTCATCGGGCGGGCGCAGAGGAGGATCCCTTTGTAGTTCTCCATCTGGATGCCGGGGGCCTTCCCGGTCCGATCATACATCGCCGGCGCCTGGCTCAGAATCACATCCTTGTACTTCTCCATTGGCCTCTAATGAATTACTGTATCCTTCTCCTCGTACTTTTTTATTTATTTTTGTTTCTGTTTGGCTCTTATGGATAGTAGTGTGTGTGCGTGTGTGTGTTTGTGCAGTCCCACACACTCCTGTCTTATCTTCGCTTGCTTTAATCACTCTTCTATTTCTCTAGTCGGAGTCAAGTGGGTCTCTGGTGAGTGCAAACAAACACACCAAAAGAGAGGAAGTGCAACTACAACAACAAAAGGGGAAAACTAAGAACAGATAACTTTTTTTTTTCCTTTGCTTTTTTGTTATTGTCCTTTCCTTCTTTATATGTATGTATGTAATATACACCCTTTCGTTTTGTGGGTAGTATATATATATATATATATATATATATATATATATGTATATATATATGTATGTATATATATGTATACACTAGCACCAAAAGAATTAGTTCGAATATCCAGCACCACCAGAATAAGAAAAAAGACGAAGAAAAAGAAGAGGAGGAAAGAGATGAATATAAAATACATCGGAATAAAGAAACAATAGTAGTAATAACAACATCATCAATAGCCCTTCTCACTCTATTCTCATCATAGAGGAAGAAAGACTTGGGGAGAAGCACAACAAAATGGTGAAGAAGAAGGAATCCAGAAAACAATAGGAACACTTCATCGCATATAGATGTCATTGCGATTGAAATTGCTGAATAACAATTGGAATTCTTTTCCCTTTACATCTATACATGGGTATCAATGTCACTCAATTAGCAAGTAGATCTTTTATCTCGCTTTCCTTCCTTCTTCTTCCTTCTCTTTTTTTTTTTACCTGCTCCCTATTTAAGAGGAATAAAGATCAACATTCTGCAGTAAAAAATTCACCACTCTCCAGAATCCCTGCAAGTTCAGCACCTCTTTTCACTGCAGCTGGTGCTCCTGCACTCTGCTGGAAGGGAACTGCCGTCAGACGCGGAATGATGTACGCCCCCCAGTGGGAGGAGCCCAGCAGCGTCAATGTAACCGCAGGCGACTTTTCAATTTCCAGCAGCAACGTCAGCTCCGTTGCGAGCGGCAATGCATCCTCGTCGTCCTCATCGTCAATACCATCGCTGTTATTGATAGTATTATTGTTGTTGTTGTCAACATTTTTTTTCACCTCCTCTTCCTTCTCCTCCTTCTCCTTCGCCGTCATCACCGTCATCGCTGATATCTCGCCGTCCCTGCTTTCCTCCGTCGTGGAGGCGATATCCCGAAGCTCGCAGAGGTGGGCCGAAGACGCAGAGTTCATGCCCCTCTGACCGGCGTCAGAAAGATTCGCCTCACCCACGTGCTGAAAGAAAAACATCGTCTCATCAACAGTCAAGGGGAAATCAAACACCACCAGCGGCCCGGGGTCCTCATTGTTACTTCGTGTTGATGCAGATACACTCATCGCATTCATATCTTCAGAGTGAGTCAATTTATTTTCCCGTGAGACGTTCAGTGCATAGAGTGCGTGAAAGTACCGCCCCAGTGTGGCCTGGCAGCCTCGGGCTCCGGCTGCAGTGTAGAGTATATCGGGAAGAAACGGTATGCGTCGGGAGCATAACTCACCGTTAACAAAGTTAAAGCATACCGTCAAGAGACGAAGTAAGTACCGTCGAACAAATTCCGCAGTCTTGGATAATGATCCATCCTTTTCCTCATAGAACGGCCACCACTTGATGGCCTTCCACTCCTCCATGGAGACAGGCTCACAGGTTGGAATGCTGTTAGGACTTTGTTCCCGCACACTACGTGGAAGAGATTTTATCATTTGACGCAGCTGCATCGTGGATGGTTCTTGAAATCCATCCCCATGAAATGGACATGCTGCAACACCACCACTACCACCATCCAAGTCTTCGCTCAAACATAGTCGTCGTAGCATTAAACTAATGAAAAATTCGCGCACACCTAGCAAAGGCTTCTTAAGGTGTCTCTTTCTTGTATCCATTTCAGTTCCGACAGTCAGAGAGAAGGCAGGAGATTCAGCCTTCGCAGGGGACGTACAGTCTGAACAAACTTGCTGTTGACTTTTCACTGCAAGATGGAAGAGGCGACTACCGTTCTCTTCTGTCAAGAACGAGTCATTAAGTTTTGCATAACATGGAACACTCCGGAGCCAAGGAAATCTGAAATTCCTGTTCACCGACCGCTCCTCCTCTTCCATCTCTTCATATTCCTTCCTGTCAAAATCATTATCTCTCTCTTCTGGGGGTCTTAGTAGAAACGAGTCAGATATTCCAAGCTGCTTAGCAATGGCATCTCTCTTTACTGGAAGATATTTCCAAAGTGAGTTCAACTGCAGATGCATGATACAATGAAGGAACTCCGCCTCGTTGAGTGCCGGTTTTTGGTAAATGGAAAAGACCTGAAGAATAACTTCCATTTCAGTCTCCCACCAGCAATCGCACTCCTCGTCGGTGGTGAGGCAAAAAGCAGGAAACCGGCTCGTGATTAACTGCCGCGCAAGTGAGGGTGGCGGTGCGCATCCCTCATTCGCAACGATGGTGGGTGGACAAAACACGCTGGGAATATCCGTCGGACGACAGTATGCAGGGAAGGAGCCATGTGGGGGAACAGTAAGTGCTGTTGCATACATTGCATCAACCCACCTTGCCGCGCAGATACTGGCCACTGTGCTACAGCGGCGAAGTGCACGAATAGAAGCCATTGCCCGACTAACAGAGACAGACATGGAAGGCCCAGAGATCCCTGATGCTGTTAAGAACTTGAATAATGACCCTCCTCTTCCACTGGAAAAAGAAAACAGATCCTCCTTACATGCTGATGATAATGACGGCGAAAAGGCAAATAGATATGCCACAATAACTTCTGTTACTTGAGATGCCACTTCCTCCAAGGCCTTTACACTCCAATTCTTTAAATCCACTACGAGTGTCTTTACAAAGGTAAGGAATAACTCCAACATTACGTTGTGGACGCGAGAGGCGTAAGACCAAATGTGCTTCTGAAACTCACTAAAAGAAGCTTCGTTACCATCCAACTTCCCAATCATAGTTTGGATCTCTTCAAAGCTAAGACGGGGCACGGATTCAAGAAATGATTTCATCACATCATCTGGAGAGGTGTTGCATTTGGATGTGGTTGAAGAAGTCTTTTCTTCATTCATTATTTTTCCCACGTCTTCCTCCCTGACTTCCACCAATTCCTCTTTCATTGTAGTACTGCTACTATTGGTAATACTATTCTTGGTGGAAGGAACAGGAAACTTTACCATACCAGACTGCATAGCAGGTGGCATATTATCTATATGCTCACACACCCAGGAACATAAGCGCGTCAAAGCCTCTCCCATCGATTTCAATGCCAGATCCAATACAGAGTAAAATAATAAGGCAGAAATGGCGGTGAGTTTAGACATACCATCCACCAGTAGCGTGCAAAGTGCATCGCGTGAGTTGTCATAGTTTTCATCAAGAGAGATAAAATATAATGTACGACTGAACATCTCTGCATCATTACCAGGATTTGTATCAAGATTACAGTCCGGATGACTTTGCGGTGATCCCCACAGAGACGGTGGAAACACATTTTGATTAATAAACTGCAGCATATCCGAGAAGAAGATACGGTACACTCGATACATCTCTGATTCCAGTACAACCATACTCTCCACTTTCACGTCATGTTTTTTACTACACATAGAATTTTTTGCAGTCAAGCAATTTGGTGAAGACGGTGAAGG
This sequence comes from Trypanosoma lewisi, assembly GCA_036321185.1. NCBI lineage: Eukaryota > Euglenozoa > Kinetoplastea > Trypanosomatida > Trypanosomatidae > Trypanosoma > Trypanosoma lewisi. The sequence goes on along the minus strand of JAWVMQ010000066.1, from coordinate 53,762 downwards.
CGGCGATGGTGCGGACGATGCTGTTGGTGCTCGTGCGGCTGGCATCGGCACTGCCGTTGCCGTTGACGTCGACGTCGGTGGCGGTGATTGCGACAATGATGTCAATTGTTCTTTTTGTATTGTTTTCTGATGTGCTGCTGTTGTTGTTGTTGTAGTTGCTGTCGTTGTTGTTGTCATGGTGACATTCATGCATGTTTGATTGTGCTCCCTCCAGAGGGCCTGGAAGTGCTGCTGGACACCTGCCAACTCCGTAAGTGCGGAGGGAGGGAAACGGTAATCACCCAACTTCCACGGAGATATTAACTGCCCAGGCACGAGACGATCATTCCTTGTCACACATTGCAGAGTGGGGTTCACTACACCTTTTACAATGGCAGTGATGGCCTCTGCTGGTGTGGTTGACTCCAGTGAGTGCGTGATGTCTTCTTTGCGCCAGAAGAAGAGAACTTTCGGAAACACCGTTGATGGACTAGCTGGCTGTTGTTCCGTTATTTTATTTTGCAGCGATAAACGTGAGCGTTTCTTCTTGCCTTCAGCCGACGTTGCCCGCACAAGGTCTGGGTCAGGTAGCACACATGACTTGGATACATTAGAACACCACGTTTTCCACGACCTTCGCATTTTTTTGTCCTGCTGAATGAGTTCATGCCTCAATTTCTTTATAGTCCAGTCTCCATATGACCCGCCGTTTCCCTCATCAGGCAACATCGTCGTCTTGAGAGTACGAGGATCCGCCGTTACAGAAGACATGAGGAACTCGGATGCTTCTTGCATGCGTCTACGACGTGAGGGAACATCGTACTGCAGGAAAATACCAACAAGAGAAAGAGGTGGGTAAACACGCAGTTGGCCGGGAATGTTTTCTTCTTCGTTCCACGCGGCGGGCAAGCGACCAGCTCCGCCGCCTCTTTTCCCTGCGTTTGGTGGCGTTGACCTGAGCGCTTTTGTGCGCAACCCCGCACCGTCCTCTGGTGACACCGTTCCTCCTCTTTGAGAGGACTTTCCCTTTCCCCCCAGCTGCTGGTTCGTAGATTCCTCCGCTGCCTCTTCAGCTTTCAGCGCCCTCGTGATTTCCTGCTCCACGAATTCCACAGCAATGTGAAGTTTTTGATATAATGTGCGCAGAAACAGCTCCGTCTCTGGGAAACCAACGAGGAAGAGAGTGTGCATCACGCCCCTCCCAGCAGACTTGGACTCCGACAGGAGACCGGTGCTCCGTATCAAGAGCTGAAGGTTGTGCTGATACACCGCCGCGAGCTCCTTCGAAAGGACATCACAGAGTGCGTCGATGTATTGTTTCGAGTCCAATATCTCTTCTGCCTGTCGCCCATCGCGTCCACGCGAGCTGTTGCTGGCAGGCGACACTCCTCCCTTCGCAGACTTCCCGCCGGCCATTGCGAAGAGACTCCCGCTGCCAGTTCCTCCACCCCCACCGCCGCCGCCTTGGCCAGCGAAGGGATTTTGTGCTGTGCGAACAAGCATCAAGGGCGTCAGAACACGGTAGGGCTCATTCTCCCACTTACTGACATCATTCTCCACTGCTGTCTTTGTTGTCTCAGACAAGGCAGTTACACTACACCGTCGTTTGTGTACCGGTAGTACCAGAGGGGCCTCATTTGCCGCCTCGCCACATGTCACGTCCACAAACATCTTTAACCCGCTTAGTTCATCGCCTTGTAAAAAACATCCAACAGGTGGTAACCGATGCGTCCATCCTGGTGCAACCTCCTCGGGGCACTGAGATTCGTGCTGACGTCGTATTTCTTCCAACTGCATGAAGAGCTTTCTTTTCTCATGTTTTTTGATCAATTGGATTGCATCATTCACGCTGCGGTCAATGAGCTTGGTTTCGTACGCACTCTGCATCTCCACAAGTCGCTGCAAAACATACTCTGCCAATACACTTGTAGCGACTCCGTGACTATCTGAACACGGGGGAGCCTTTTGTGTGGCCTCTGAAACGCCATGTTTCCCAGAGTCGCTCCCGCACTGAGAAGAAAATAAACCTTCCTCCTTCTGGTTAGAGTGACTCTTGTAATTGGCATCACATAGTTCACGCAGTGAGGTTGTGGCAAGTACATCACTCATTGGCTTGACAACGGTTTTTGAAAATATCAATTCATTCACCCATGCGCTCCATTGCGACACGGTAATATCCCGTGGGATTCGAAGCACAGGCTCATCATTCGGTTGGCCTATCGTGAATACATTGTCTGCCACCCTCATAGCAAGCTCCACAATACCAGAGGCCATGATATGGCAGTAGTCCCGTATGGCGTTGGGCTTCATGTCCTTCCTTCGAACCCGCTCCTCTTCCTTTGCCGTCACGATCGTCGGCCGCACGACAGATGACTCCTCAAAAGATTCCTTCTTGGCTCGATACACACGGTCCCGAAGAATACTTTGCCGTTGAAGCTCCTCTTCCCGAATGAACTTATCGGTAGACTTTTGGGCCCGAATCAGAACGGCCTCATGTGCAGATTTCGTCTCCTGTTCAATTAGAGACTTCGCCTTCGTGATGACATCCCGCAGGTCTTTTTCCCTGCTTACATATGAGAGCATCATCTCGTTCTCGCGCTTCTGCTCCTCGGCAGCAAACAGGCGGTACTCCTTCTCATGCCGCAGTTTGACTGCCTCCTCCTTCGCCTTTCTAATGGACGCCATGTAATTCTGCAAGCCGCCCGCATGCAGGACCCTACCGCTGGCGGCACTCGTCTCATTGCGCAGACCGAGGCGGCGGAGGTTCTCCTCCATTGCGTCGATCTTGGCGATTGTCTCCATGGGGGAGTCGGACCGCGGCTGCCTCACATTCTGACGTCGGCTCCTCGGCATGAATGTGCAGCCACCGACAGTCACAGTAACACACGCTGAAGAAAGGAGTTGAGTGAGTCTCTACTTCACAGAGAACTGTAACTATCATCAATTATACTCAGGAAAAAAAAAGGAGGGGTGGGGAAATAGAAAGAGATACCTCGATGATTATAACGTGCATGGCAGAAACAAAATAGTTGGTATTGTGCGGACACCTCATTCACTTCTTCCTTTCTCTCTCTCTTTTTCATTATTATTATTATTATTATTATTATTAGTAGTAGTAGTAGTAGTAGCAGTAGTAGTGGTAAAAGTATTACATCGCAATGAATGAGGTGGGATACACACAGACGCGCGCTCAGACACAGAGATACGAAAAGCAAATCACGATAGCAACAACAACAATGAAAACCCCTGTATATATATATATATATATATATATATATATATATATATATATATGAGAGAAAGAGAGAGAGATACCAACTTTTTATCTTCTCTTTTTCAACCATCCTTTAAGAGAATCTCCATTTTCTTTTCCTTCGGCACATCATCCACGAGAACCTTTCCATTGTACGACACCCCCGCGAAGACCCACGGGGCACTACTACTCCAACATGCATCCACCACGGAATCACCAAAATCGGCCAGTTTCTTCAAACAGATAGCCTTCTCATGACTGGGACCCTTCTTTGAGCTGTCCCACAGCTTAAGCGTGTGGTCAGAACTGCAAGAGATGAGCAACTCGTCATGAAATGAATTCAACAGCGCCTTTGCTATGGCGTGATCGTGAGCCTTGATGTGCTGTCTCATCTCCACGCAGCAGCTTGCTCCGTTCATGCGCACGTCGTGCCAAAGCACATACCCGTCATCACCGGCGGTCACAAACAGATTCGTCTGGCTGCAGCTAAAGTCAATGGACCGTGTGCGTCCCATTCCGTGCAGCGTGGCGGTGTTGGCGATGCAGTCAGGGCTCTTTTTCCGCGTGTCTACTAAATAAAGACCGAGTCCCTCGCAGGCCACCATGCATACAGAGGAGTGGTGCGTGTCCAGGGCGGCGCACGTGATCTCTGTGTCCCCGTTGTGAATAGCGAACTCCCGCACCTCTCTCCCAGCGCCGTCGCCGACTGTGTACACACGCACCGCGCCGCCCGCCGTCAGTCGCACTTCATTCTGCAGCCCGTCCAAGTCCCACAAAACCTGCGAGGCCGCAACGCCGAGGGAAACAACGTCCCGCAACTCGCCAACGACGGTCTCCGGGACCTGAAGGACACGCGTCCCGGACGGTGAGCTCACCGCGAACAGACTGGGCTCCGACAGGGAGGGCGAGCTCCAGAGGCCAAGCACTTCTTCCTCGTGAAACCAGACCGTTGAGCACTCCAGCAGTCCCGTCTCGTCCTGATACTCGAGCAAATGAATCTTGTTGTCGCCGGAAAAACAAGACGTTCCTACAATAAATCGGTGGGAGTCAATGCTTCCATTTGTCGGGTGGTAAAAAGGTGCTATGCATCGAGTCTGAAACTCTAAACCGTAGACTGCAGCTGCCCTCATGATGCCTCTTCCTCTCCGTTACGCAGAAACACTGGAAACAAAGAAACAGAGAAGGGAAGGAAAGAAGATCATGAGATAGAGATAGAGAGAGAGAGAGAGAAAGAGAATAGATAAATGCATACATAGACACTCATACACACACAAGAAATAGGTGGACAAGCTCAAGAGAGATGCATAAGACAGCAATCGACCCATGGCCTAAGCACCGTCCACAATGAAGGGGGAAATTGATGTGCAAACGTAGGGAAGAAGAACAAACGCAAATGCATTACCACGCAACTCACGGAACATACCTACACAGAAACACAAGCCAGTCACCCAACCTTTTAGGTAAAAGAAAAGTGATACGGCATGAGCAAAAAAAAAAAATTCCCTCATGAATCGTAATGTATTTCCGTCTCTTTTTTTACTTAGGTAAGAAATCGTGGTATTAAAAATAAAGAAAACAAAAGCAAAACAAAAAGGGAACATGGACGAAGAAAGAGAGAGAAAATCTCACCTACCTCACCTCCCACTTCGCTTTAATGCAATTGATTCTTTCAGTTTTTTTTTTTGTGCTCTTCGCTTGAATGAGGGTAACCAAGAGACTGATGAAACCCAACAAATACAACCTCGGTGTGTGTCTGTGTGAAGTGTACGCATACGACGGTGCATATATACAGACTCATGTATCCTTCCTCAACACGCCCACACGCACACGCACACGCTCTTCCTCTTCCTCCTTCTCCTTGTCCCTCTTTCTATTTCCATTACACACTGCTTCCTTTTTTTCCTTCGTTTTGGTGTTCGTATGGGGGAGGAGTTGTTTTGTTTTGTTTCGCTTTTTAGTTTGCTTCAATGATTCCTTTCGTTTTACCTTTTAGATAATATTACCCTTTTAAAAAATATTTTTAGTTCCTTTCATTCATTCATTCTCTTCCTCTCCCTCGCTCCTTCACTCACAGCCAGACAGAGAAACTCAAAGCATGATACCGAGATAATCACAAGCATGCACTCACTTAGGCTTGCTTAAGATCCACAATCATGATAGTCATGTTATCTGTGCCCTCAGGCCGAGAGCTGTGGCCGCCTCCCTCCACAGGCGGTGCCAGACACTCACGGCAAATCTCCTCGCAGATGTTCAGATTATTTTTCCCCTCGCTCTTCTTGTTGAGCACAGCCTGCAGCAGCTCCTCGTTGCTGAGAACATCAAAAATTCCGTCGCAGGCCAACACCACAAACGAGTCCCCAGACTCCCGTGCAGTAGAAATGACATCGGGCACGGCGATCACCTGTTGCTCCTTCGCGTCGCGGTCCTTCCGCGTCTTGTACACAAAGTCGCCCATGGCCCGGCTCATTGCAAGTTGGCCATTCACACGGTTCTCCGAGACAGTTCCGCCTGCAGCCTCAATTCTCTCTCGCTCCAATGCATTCTCTGGTTTGTGGTCATGTGAAAGATCAAAAGCAGCACCGTTACGACAGAGCACGGCACGCGAATCCCCAACAGAGGCACATGTAATAAATTCAGGTGTGACATGGACTGTGACTGCCGTGCAGCCCGACCCGTCCGTCAAGTCCTTCTCTAAAATCTCGTCTACCTCCATATACATCTTCTCGAAATCCACAGTGGAGTATGCATTTGCATTTGCGGCGCCGGCCGCAGAGGACTTCACATATTTCCTTGCCATCTTCGGAAACAGCTCCCGACACTTCGTAGCGCACTCCTTGCCCGCGTGGCCATCAAACACGCTGAAGAGTCCCTCCTTACTATTCGCCTCGCCCGTGGGGAACGTGACGTCTACCACGTGCTCGTCCTCCATCTTCACGCGCCATCCCTGCATCTCCCCTGCCGCCACGTCGAAGTGCGGGTTCTCTGTCGCGGTCTCGCCGTGGAAGTCTGTGTTCGGCTCGTCGAGCAGCACGCGCTGGGCGGCCATGAGCTGCTGCAGAAGCTGCTGGAACTGCTGCTTCTGCTGCTTCTGGCGCAGCATCATGTCGAACTCAAGCTCCGCCTCCGACGGCTTATGCAGGATGTTCTTGTGCCGCTCCTCCCGCTCCCGCCGCAACTTCTCGTCGCGCTCCATCACCTTCTCCCGCCGCCTCCCGACCGCCTCGGTGGCTTTGCTGATGTCGGCGAGAATCTTCTCGAACTCCGCATCATCGGCACTCTTCTTTCCCTTCGCATGGCCTTCCTTGTGGTTTACGGAGTTGACGTTGTTGCCCTTCCCGTGGGCGGCTTTGCCCTTGTTCTTCTTTGCACTCACCGGCATGGGTGAGTGAGAGTATGTATTATTTCTTTTTTCTTACACGCAAAAGAGAGAAGAATTAAAAAAAAAAATAATAGACATAATGAAGTACTTTTGTTGGCAAGCTCAAAATTTTCACACTCCACCCAACAGAGGTTCATATGGTGGGGAAACCATTAAAAAGAACAAAGGTAAAATCTACAAAGGAGATCAAGAAACACGGTTGAGAGGTGTTTACACACACACACACACACACAGAACAAGAGAGAGAATGAGAGAATGTTAGCGTGGATGTCAAACAATGCAAAGAAGGCATGAAGAGCATGGAGTTAGAAGCAACGAAATACCGAAAAAAATACTACCGTCCCCAGCATAAATGGGAAAAAGAAACAAAAGAAATAAAAGGAAAACAAGGCCAGAGAGTGAGAGGTACCGATACACACGCGCAGAAAAAAAAACAGGGTTCATCTCTCTGACAACTACATGAAGAGTTTACGAATTAGCACAGAGCAGACGACAAACAGAAACAAAATTTCATCATTCCCTTACACATCAAAAGTACCAGTTAGAATAACACCAATACAAAAAAAAACCGAAAACATCTGCCATCTTATGCATACATACATACAGAAACACACAAATACGTATTTCTGGACGTACATAGAGAGGAAGGGAAAGAAGACACATTCGACGGTTATATATATGGGTAGGTACGTATATGCATTCCTTCTTACCCTTACCTTCCCCAATCCCAAGAAGTAAACGAACAAAATTATTTTTCCCCCTTCACTTCACACAAACACAGAAACATATACGCACCATCGTACTTCTTCCACCTCTTCATTACTCTCTCACACAGAGGGCCATGGACAATCCCCCAAAGTGAGAGTAGAACAATACTGAAAGGAAATCGACAACACGAACAAAAAAAAAGATATCAGTAAAACCTGCGCTGCAACTCGCCTTCCTCCCCTTGCAGTCCTTACTCTCCATTTCTATTCAGATGTCTCTCTTCACTTCTTTTGTCTTTTTTCTTCTTTCTTCCTTTTTGTAGTTTTTTTTTTTTTTCACCCTCCATCTTTTCCCCTCACCACCTCCCACAGAGAAGACATGGTCCACACATAATATATACTTTTTCTCCCCTATCCTTTTTCTCTGAGTGAAAATATTATGGAACTCAAGAAGAAAACATACACCCACTTAATCATAATCTTTCAGTACACAAAATACACACACACACACACACACACACCTGGAAAGGCAGAGAGAAAGTCATATACGACAGCAAGAATGTATGTATGTGATTGTTGGTTTTCTTTCACCCCCCCCCTTCTCTCTTTCTCTCGTTCAATCAATGACAATCCGTTTTCTATTTATTTTGTGAGACGAGTAAGGGGATACTCTCATTCTTCATGACATTTAATATCTGCAGAAAGACAGCTGAGTGGATCCGCATGACTCCGATTGCGTTTTTGCGTCAAACTCTACAGCAAAGGTAGTAGTAATGTTATCTCGTATGAGGCCTTGAGAAGGAAAGAGAATACCTCGAAAAAAAAAAAGCACAAACCAGGCAACAATAAAATCACAGCAGAAAACAAAACAAAATGAATGATATAAAGTGTTGAAAATAAAGCAACTGCACAGGGAGTACTCCAACAACTACCACAGGATCGCCATCGCACCAATTTGCATATATAGTATTATATTACATTATATGTACACATACACACGCAATCAGACTCCATGAGTTTTCACATTATATGTTCTCCTCTGGACGTGACGGCGTGCTCTGCACCACTGTTGTTGTTGCTGGCTTCTGAGAACTCTGTTGCTGTTGGTCTGGTGTCCAGAGCGGGCCTACAAATGGATGACGCAGTGCATCATAGCAGCTGATGCGTTCAGATGGTCTATATCTCAGTAAGCCCGCAAGAAAATCAAAGAACTGGCGATAAACCTCCTCGCTGTGCCCCGGCATTCCTTTTCTTGACCCGCGAGGTCCGCCACTGGTAACGCCCAGCACACTATCCAGCGACCGTCTCGGTAATGCCTGTTCCTTGAGTCTGTATCCCTGCTCTGTCTTCTCATAAAACTTTGCCATCTTTGGCGAGGCCTCCACCATGTCTGCAGGCAGCGGTCCTAGCATTGCCTCGAAGCGGGCCAGCTGCGCCACTTCTGTGCGGCCGTCGAAGAGAGGCATACCTGTATGCAGCTCGGCAAGTACACATCCCAGTGACCATCGATCTATGGCGGTTCCATATTCCAAGTACAGAATAACTTCCGGGCTACGATAATACCGGCTTTGTATATATTTATGAATTACCTTACTTGAATAACACGCAGAGCCAAAATCAATAAGTCGTATACCACTACGATTCTGACTCCTTAGAAGGATATTCTCCGGTTTTATATCACAGTGAATAATAGGACTTGGCTTTGTTCGTTCCAACTGATAGAGAACTTGTATCATCTGATAGGCAAACTTCCGCACCAGGTCAAGTGTGACGCCATTATAACGTGTGCACTTGATGAGGTGATAAAGATTAAAACTGAGAAGTTCAAATACTAAAACAAGATGCCCCTGCCAGTCAAAGACCTTCAACAACTTCACGACGAGTTGATTGAGATGTGGATTTGAGTTCAGCTTCAACAAAATATCCAATTCCAACTTCGCCTGCGTACGGAAGCTAAGACCGTGGCGGGTAATTTTTAAAGCTACATTCTCACGACGTTTCTCATCATAGCAGCGGACAACGGTACCAAAACTGCCCTTGCCAAGGACCTCTTGGACAGTGTAGCGATTAAGAATTTCCTCCCCGGAAAGCGCAAGGTAATGTCCCTCCTTATCATCAAAGCCATTATTAAACTTTGGACCAGGAGCCTCCAAACGTCTCTGACGACAATACACCTCGTTCATTTTCTTGTAGAGTACGACCAGGTGAACACTAAGGGCGATTGCTGGACGTGTACAGTATTCAGTAATAGACAGACTTGTAGTCTTACTGTCCAGGGGAGCAGCAACACATCGTCCTTGTGAGGCTGAGTCCATGGGCTCTGCTGTCGCCGTATGTTCCTTTGATTGTTGGCACCGTTCCGTCCCTTCTTTTTTTCTTTCTTCTTCTTCCTGTCCTTTCTGTTCTTGTTTTTCCTCTTGCTCTTGGTGGTAGTGGTACTTGGTTGGCAATGTGGATTTCTCTTCCTGTGGTTTCATTTCGTTATTTTTTGCATCCGCTACACTCATAACATGTTCTTCATGCTTGAGGGAAGCCCCTCCACTTTCCACCGTTTTTTTACCTTCAACTTCTGTCGTCGTTGGTCTACATGATGCTGATGCATGAATTACCTTTTTCCTCGTATTTACTACTTTCTCCGAAACGCCTCCAGAACATGACGCCGCGTCCGTATCAATAGCACACACCGTTGCCGCTGATGCCTTCACCTCTGAGGTATTATTCTTTCCTGGTGTGTCTGCGACTACAGCATCCAGTTTCTTACCAGCTTGATTGGAAGAGGATGAAGGAGAAACTTTATTGTCACTGTAAAAGCCACTCCCATTGGGATCCCAGTACACTGCTTTACCAACTCCTATTACTCTTTCACTGCCACCACCATCGTTACTCACATTATTATTATTATTATTATTATTATTATTACCACTATTATTATTGTTGTTAGTCCAATTATTATCCCCACTAGTGTCATGGATGGACCTCTGGGATTTCTGAGCCGATGTCGTCAGCGGAGCATCTGTCTTTTCTTCCGGGATGCTTCTGCACCACGTGCGGCCGCCTTTGCTATTGTTCACGTTGGCGTTCGCCGCCGTCCCGACGGATGGGCTGGGATGCATCACTTTTGCCTGCAGGGAAATCCTTCCGCCGAGGAAAGAAAAAAAAAAGGAAACTAATCTGCCTTGCGATGGGATGCACAAAGACACACAAGCGGAGAGAGAGAGAGGCACTGCGACTGTTGACGCCAAAAAAGTACAGAAACACTCCTTTCTTCTCTTTGTTGTTGTTATTGTGTCAAATGGCAAAAAGCACCGGAAGTAAATCGGACGATATAAATAAAAATATTTGACCGGACAGAGATGATAAGTGCTTGCCTGTTTGCTTGTGCAGCTCTCCTCCTCCCTCCTCCTTTTTTCCTGAAGTAGTGCAGCCAACAGTAGCCAACGCCGATGATTACAACAGTGTGTATATTAAGGCCGAGGCGAAAAAAAAAATACTAAACAATAAAATAGTGGGCTCCTCTCTGTCTACCCTTCCCACGCACACACAAAGAAATGGATAAAGAAAGAGGGAGGTACAAAGGAAAAACAAAAAACTACAAAAGAAAAAGGTGTCACAAGAAGCTCCCACAAGGGAAATAACGAGACGGACAGAAAAATGGGATGCTTTACGTCACCCTTTCTCTGTCCCACCTGCTTCCTACACGTTTGGCACTCGTAAGCACGATGCCCTGAATAATTTACTGCTTCCCCACAGAAGATATGAGAGGGAGAAAAAGAGAAAGAGTAAGAAAAAAGAGGAATTCATCAACATACCCGCAATGAATCGTCATCATCATGTCGACTCTGATTATTTCGGCTGGCGCAATCGAGAGAAGGGGGAGAGAAGAAGAGCAAGGTCGGAATGAGTATTTCCAGGAAAAAGAAGAACAATACATGAGAATATAAAGCAATAATAACACAGAAAAAAAAAGCAACTGTGGGTGGTGAAGGAAAAGAGAAAAAAAGTGACATACACACATAAGGCGAGTACAGAAATTTTTAAACAGAAATATAGAGATGAAAGGAAACAGGAGTGACCATATATATATATATATTGTCGCAAAGAAAGAAGACATTATCTATACCGTTTAATTTAAGTTGGTCCCTTCCACCAATTCCCGCTCCTTCCTCATATTCATCCACAGCCCCTTCTTCTTTCTCTCTCTCTCTCTTGCTCTCTCTTTTTCCTTTTTTCCCCTTCTAATTGTACATTTGAATTGGTCTTGTAATTCTTTTCAGACGCATGGAGTCTATCGTGGGATGTGACGGCTGCTTGTAACTTCAGCACTGTCCACTCCTCCCTCCGCTTGATCTGTGACTCTTGGCGCCATCGCTTCTGTTAACAAAAAGCGAGCTTGCACCTCCACTGCTGGGCCGAAACACCGAGAGACGCTTCGTCCGCTCCCCAAAAGAATGAGATCCCTGCCGCACGTGTGCCGTACTCTTTTTCGCCTCCCTTTCACTCGTAACCGACACTGTCGGTGGTTTCCTCGGCCCATGCGTGACGCTCGCCGAGTGCGGCCTTGTGCTGACAGTGATTGTTGTTGTTGTTGACTGCAATGAGGAGGACTGCGGGAGCGATGACGATTCGGTGCTGTCGGTCTGTCCCCCCGACATTCGCGGCCGCGACCCTTCTTCCGCCGCCACTGCGTCGAGGCGGCCGCGGCACTCGGCGAGGAGGGCGTGGCAGCGGCGGTTCTCCTCCCGCAGGCGGTCGCGCTCCGACTCCGCGTGGCCCATTTCCGCCGCTATCTCCGCCAGCCGGTCGCTGTCCTTCTTCAGCTCCGAGAAGCGCATCAGCAGCCGCAGACGCCGCAGCTCCCGCTCCTTCGCCCCCCACCCGCGCAGCTCCCGCTCCAGCCGCCGAACTTCGCCCCACGCGTCGTCCGCGTCGCGCCGCGCCTCCTCGCAGTCGCTCCGCATCTTGTCGTTGTCGGCACGAAGCGACTCGATCATGTCGGCCAGCTCGTTCAGCCGCATCCCCGACAGACGCGACATGTCTGTTGCATTCAGACATCGGCGTTGCATGGCAGCAGACTCATCCTTCAGTGCGGCATTGCACGCCTGAAGTTCATCCACTCGCTGTGTCAATTCCGCCAATTCTGCCTTCTGGCACTTGATCTCTTCACGTCCAGCCTCTAACTCACGCCGCATCGCACTGGACTCTTCACGCAGTTCCTTATTCTCCACTACCAAACGTTCTACTTCTACTTGTTCTACACTCTTTTCCCGTGACCGTGAAGTATCTTGTTCTTTCTCCTCCTTATTCGAAGAGAATTCAACATCAGTATGACAGCAGTGCTTCTCTCTGTTCATTACTGATGTAATATCTACGAGAATAACTGGATGCACAAAGAAGGCGCCCCCACCACCACATTCCTTCTCAATCTCCGTTTTCTTCTTATTTGGGTAGCAGTTGGGAGTTATAATCACCTCTTTCATTTCCTCTTGATATTTCTCACGACCTACTAAGGCGAAAGAGTCGACATGGATCTCATTGCATTTATTATTCATTGAGCTGATAGACTTCTCATTCATCCATCCGTTAAAATCATCTGCGTGTATTTTCGATGACACATACTCCAGAGACGTGATGGCGTCATTTGCCTCAACCGCCTGCGACCACTTTTTTCGCATTTTTCGCGTGATGTTTCCCTCACCCGAACCTTCCTCCTTTTGCTGCTGATGCAACGACACGTCCGTCAGAGACTGCTCATCATCTCGCTCGAGGGACCCCAGCAAAGAGGAGCAGTGATCAGAAGCTAGCAATGCCCTTTGTAAAACACGCACCTTTTCCTGCAGGCGATGAATAATGGAGACATACGACGTGGCGTTCATTTCCTCCTCGTCGCTGTCTACATATTTCTTCCTCTCACTGGTGAAGGGAGTCTGAGTCCACTTCTTTTCAAGTGGTGAAGAAAAACTTCCGTTGTCTTTGACTGATGACGACCCACCGCAGCTATCAATTGTCTCCACTACACTCGGCATTGAGAATGCATCGTTGGTGAGCTGCATGGTCGTACAGTTTTTAGGCCCAAATGCCAACATAATCAAAAAAAAAAAAGGACGTCACCTCTCCTTCTCTACTGGCCCATACGTGCAGAAAGATAAGGTCGGAGAAAGAGAGAAACAAAAAAAAAGGAAATAATAACAACAAAACAGAGGAGAAAGAAGAAAAATAAAAAATCAAAGGAATCGCAGAAAAAAGCAATAAAACAACAACAAAAACTAATAGAGACAATCACCACGTCACCACCACTTCATTCTCTCTTTTGGCAGGCATGAGATGGGGAGGACAGCAGTCCTGCTGCAGCGGCGCAGTATTCCCCGCGTGTGATGGTAAAGCCCAAGAAAGAATATCGCAGCAACGAAAAGGAAACAAACAAAAACACAATCGACTACGCGTCGAATGATTCCGCCCGCTTGACGAAGTCGGAGGAAGGAATGATCCACCCCACGACCACATACTTGCTGCGCAGGCGCTCCTCCCATTCCTTCAGCGTGATGATGTGCTCTGCGGAGAGCGTCGTCCAGTCCGCGTTGGACTCCTCTCGGCTGACCTTCATCTTTCCCAACTGCCGCGAACTGTCACGACCTGCGAAGGCATTATAGGCGGCGTTGGCGCCGTAGAAATCTATCGAACAGTTGTAAATGGCACCCCGCACGCCCACGAACGCCATTGGCTTCTTGACGCCATCGTACTCGTTCAGCTCTTCAAGTGTGTAGCCGCGTGGGACAAATATTGACTTGGGTGCAATCTCGGCGAGGTGCTGCCGTCTGCGAACAAACAAGAGAAAGAAAATAAGGGTGACGGTACCAACGATGAAGGAGAGGAGGAGTTGTAAGAAAGTCAAATTTGTTGGGTATAAAAACATCATGCTTGTGTTTTTTTTGTCTCCCCGTTTCACTATTTCTTTGGTGTGCTTATCTCAGTATGTAATATTGCCTTGCTCCCTGCAATCCATGCAAGGATGAGACACTGGCCTGTCTTTATTTGATTAAAGGGGTATTCGCTATAAATATATCCTTTATACACCCCACATCCCAGAAAAGAAAAAGAAAAAAAAAACAAATTAAACTTAAATTACATATACACATACATGTAGGCTTAGAGAGCTCACGTGAATCAACAATTAAAGAACAGCTACAACTCTCCTCCGAAAATAAATAAATACTGCACAAGGTATCACATCACCACTAGGGCAAACAATAATAATGATAATAATAAACGTCGGTGTAAATGTTGATTGCACTCTTATTGACCACTGAGCGACTTCACCTCCACCCCACCTCCCCCAATTCACACACACACACACACCTTTTCAAGCCCCCCCCAAAAAGCACAAACTACACCTCAACCAAAGGAATAACAATAAACATCATTATAAAAATTCATTTCATCCATAGCAGAAACACCAATTTATAGCTCCCTTTGTCTGTCCAGGTTTAGTCTTGGTGTGGGTGAGGAACCACAATTCCGTCCTCCAACAGCTCCGCCTCCAACTTCTCCACGGAGTATGTAGGCGAAAGGCTCAGCACAAAAGAAGTAATGCAGCGGGTTACCATGTACAACGCCTTACGCGGTATTGAGACAGGGTGGCGTCTGGGGTGTCTGTGGTGAACGGCGGCGGGCTGCGTCGCATGTGGTGCAGACTGCGTGTCAGCTGTGTTCTCACGCTCTATGCTTATTGACGCCATGATATACTTCACGGCGAGCCACACGAAGTAGAGCAGAAGGATCATGCACACATAGTACAGGGAGACCGTTCTGAAGAGCAGGAATGATGCCATTGCCGCCCGCCCTACCGTGCGCAGAATGTCCAACACAAGTCCAGGGCGAAGCCCAAGTCTTTCCCCCACATTGGCGGCGGCGATTGCCTCGGCACCCCGCTGCGGCTGCTCTGGAGGTCCCTGAACCTGTTCTCCTCGTTGTTGTGCAGAGGTAGTACTAGCACTAT
Organism: Trypanosoma lewisi; assembly: GCA_036321185.1. Taxonomy (NCBI): domain Eukaryota; phylum Euglenozoa; class Kinetoplastea; order Trypanosomatida; family Trypanosomatidae; genus Trypanosoma; species Trypanosoma lewisi. The sequence continues at coordinate 38,451 of JAWVMQ010000066.1, read as the reverse complement.
TAGTACTAGTAGTCGTAGTGGTCGTAGTAGCGTCGGCATTCCGCTGCCTTTGATAGCGCAGTCTCTGATTCTTCACGTACTCGGCGCGGAACTCTTCCCACGACATCATGGGACCGGAGTCATCACTCCCCTCAATGGAGAGTCCGGATTCGGCAGACATACCGGCCTTGCGTATGTGTGTGTGTGTTGTCGTCACTATCCTCTCTCTCTCTCTCTCTCTCTCTCTCTTCTTTTTCGTTCTTTTTACTCGCTGTGGAATGATATCCCCTCCAGTATGTATTTAAAACAATAATAATAAACAGGTGGTAGAAAAAAATAAGAAGGAATATATATTTTTTATTAGCAGCCATCTCTGTCCTGGGAGGGCTGAGTGAAGCAGAGGAATACACACACACACACACACACACACACATTTGAGGTGCGTGGGTAACAGAGAGAGAAGTATATATATAATATTTTCCCGCTTTCAAGGAATTTGAAAGAACAAGAACAAGTAGAGTAAAAAAAAATAGGCAAAATGAGAAAAATGAATTGAGTGAATTAGAAGTTCTTTTCCCCTCCACGCGTAAAAATCACATTCTTTCTCTCTCGGCCCACCACACACACACAGATACACATACGCATTGCAAGTATGTATATGTGTATGTATATATGTTCTGTACTCAACGACAAAACGAATGGGACATACTTACGCGTAGCCGAACTTCTTCAGCACCTCCAAGTTCTTCTTCGACACCTTTGCGAGTGCTTCCTTGCGGGCGGTCCTCCACGCAGCGCGGACTTTCTCCGTCTTCTTGTGGTGGCGGGCGGACTTCTCCACGCGGGCGGCCTCGAGCTTCTTCACGACATCGTTGTACTTCCACCCCACGTGCTTGCACATGTTGCCCAGCACCGTGTAGGGGCGCTCGCTGCGGTAGCAGTAGTGGCGCTGTGCCTTGGGGATCACAACGCGGCCACCGGTGCGCACGACGTTCGCCGGGATTCCTTCGTAGGCAACGAGCTGCCGCAGCGCCTTCTGCCCGCGCTTCGTGTAGCGTGGGAGCATCGAGCGCACCGTGCGGATAAAGACGTCGGAGGGACTGCGGTGGTGGAAGGGGCCGAGCTTCGGGTTCGACAGCTTCCGCTTGCGGAGGAACTGCAGGTACTTGATCTTGTTGCGGATCTCCGTCCCCGCGATCGTCAGCTGCTCGCAGCGCACGGCCGTGATCTTCTTGCCGAGCAGCAGCTGCTTCGCGACGATGGCGGCGGCGCGGCCGAGCACGTGATTCTTGAGGTCCACGACGATGATCTCAGGGCGGTGCTTCTTCATGCCCTTGCGGGAGCGGCGGTCCACCGCCTGGCGACTAGGAAGAACCATTTTTGGCAACTTCACTCTCTTCTTCAGCAACAACATGAACAGTAAAGAAGGACAAAAAAAGAGAGACGGAGAGAATTCAAGAGGTAGTGAACAGCTACAAGAATGACCAATTCACAAAAGAAGAAAAATCTCATGTGCTTACATTATATATACAAACACTCTCGAGTGGAGGTCGTAAGGTGTATGAGTAAAATGCAGACATTCCAAACATATCAGAGACATGAATGATACCCCATAGAGGGATGAAAAAAAAAAGGGGAGGGAGAGGAACACAAAAAGAGAAAAGAGGGGAAAAACACACAAACAACAACAAAACTCACAAAAAGGAGAACGATGTAGTGGAACAGGGGCAGTATGTAGGCCTATTTGTGATGGCAGTGACAGCGAGGCAAGTTGAGAAAACCATTCAAGAGGATGGGAGCCACAGAGAGGAAAAAAAAATATATTTCCATAAGAACAACAACAACAACAACAACAACAACAAATGTGCAGAACAAACACACAGTCGGAGAAAATCAAGAATAGTACCATTTTACATATGCATATGTATGTACGCGCATTTAATCGTCATATTGTCGTTCCAGAAATGGCTCAGGGTCTATACGCACATGCATTTGTGTATTCCGTATACAAAAGAACGCCTATTGGAGGAATACAAGTGATAAAAAAGGAGAAACTCCGAAACCCACATATAACACTATTATTATTATTATTATACATGCAGATATAAGGTGGTAAAACAACAACACACACAGAAAAAAAAAAACACACTTCCCATCATTATATGGAGAGTGAGAGAAGAAACCAAACAAAATGCAAGAAGAAAAAAGAATTCTATTATCTGGACAAGAAGATTGAAGAAAAAGGCATCCATCATTTGGCTTTCCTTTTTTTTTTCCGTTTTTTTTCTCTTTCTTTCTGTGGTATATATATATATATATATAGGTCAGATATATGTTTCCACCTGCATTCTCAATTTTATATTACGAACCATCACTTTCTGCGTCTCGTTTTTTCACTACACAAAAACTTCGTATCCGTCGTTTAGCCTTCTTCATCCTCATTTTCGTTCTCTCCTTCCTCCTCCTCCTCTTCTTCAGACATCTCCGGGAGATCCAGTGTGAGTGCACCTTTAAGCTTGGTGTTTGCACCCTCGTCCGTTTCGAAGCTTCCGCCCTCACGCAGAACACCCAAGTAACCAAACCCATAGCCGCAGCGGGGCTCTTTCATTACATCCACGATCTCATCGTTTGTCATCATCTGTGCTTCCTCCAACGGATCTATAGGAAGCTGGGATGCCGGCAGCCTTTTCATTTCATGCATTCGACGTGCACTCACCTGTGCATCCTTCAGCAATTTTATTCGCTTGCGCAGACGCGAGCGCCGCAAAATCATGCCACGATGTTTTGCAGAGTGAATTGCATTGCTGCCAGTGTCACTATCCACGAGAGATTCTCCTCCTCCTCCTCCTTTTCGACGTCTACTAGAAGTAACAACGGGACGTTTTCGCACTTCCATCGCTTTCTTTGAAGACTGTGTCTTGGGAGCCTGTGTCTCCGACGTATTGTTGTTGTTTATCCTATTCTTTACACCTGACGTCCTTCGGTCATTTAAGGCCGCTGGATTTGGCTGCGATAAAGCTTTTCCAGGATACTCCGCAGTGATTGAATTCGCGACATTCACGCCATTCATCAGATCTATGGCCTCTTCCCAGCCTGTAATGCCACACCACGCGTCTGCTAGAACAGTGGAAATGGGTGCGGCTGATGTTACCGCCGATGCCGGCACTGGCGAGAGTGAGACGCTCGCAGGTGAATCTTTTGTCGCCAGACCATTTGAACGGGTACGGGTGTACCCATTGACATTCCGCTGTGGTAGACGGGTTGTCGGATTTACTAAACGTATATAAGATGCGGATCCGCGCGCAGACAGAGACTTTGCTTGCTGCTCTTGTTTCTGCTGCTGCATTTGCGGTGGGGATGATGATGAGAACGACTGCGACGCCGGTAATGGCGACAACGATGGTGACGCTGCGCTTACAAAACTCCTCTGTATTCTAGATCCCCGTTTCTCAGGCAATTCTTCGCGTGGTGATAGAGGTGGATTTGAAGTTACAATTTCTAACCTTGCCAAAGACCGTTCAAGAAGAGGCGGTGACGGCACGTTTGACTTTGATGCAACGTCTTGCCGCATAGTGGGTGTATTTCGCCTTTCGTTTGTTGTTTCTCCCACGACTGGCAAACGTGTAATACTATTACTAGTTGCTGGGTTCGTTACCATACTATTACTTCCACTTGATGTTTTGCTTGCAGTTGTACAGGCAGGAGTGGGAATAACTGCGGCAGTTTGCCAAATAGGAGGTGCGTACGCTGGAACAGCAAAAACTGCCATGTCACCTGGCGTTGCATTGATTGCCTCGTCTTCATCATTGCATACCATAAGACGTGATGCTTTGCAGGTTCCGCTTAATGATATGCATTCAATTGACTCAATCGGAGACAAATTAAGAAGATGTGTTAGAATACCTGACACGTGAAATAACACCTGCACCCAGCGATTACGAGGGATAATTAACGGCATTTTGGAATTAATGACTTTGTCATTTACGTCCTCCACAGTTGCCTTGTTAAATTGTGTTCCAATGGTGAGCTCCACACGGAGAGAAGCATTGATCCGCATCGTCACTCCAAGTGCAAAAGCGTCAAAGGAACCAAGATAGATTTGAAGAATGACAATCGATTGAGGAAATTTCCTGGATGGAAGTTGATAGCCTTCACATGGAATTTCCACACGTGCATGTGAAAGGCCACCTTTCATAATCAACGCAGGTGCCTGCAAGGTGCGATCATATTTTATTGCACAACGCGTTTCATTCTGTATTCTGGCTGTGCTTAGGCATCCAGGGTCACGTGGAAATAAAATGTCTTGAATAACCGGCTGTTCTGTCATACTAAATATAATAGTATGGGGTGGGCGGATGGGAAAAAATAATGATGACAGCAAGTTGATTCAATGCCAGAATAATAATAATAAGCCTAATGCGGCAATAATATTTATTTTCACCACTAAGCAAGTACAGAAATCGGACAAAAAGAAAAGAAAAAAATCGTGTCACTATATCTTCTTCTAGTAACTTCTCTCCCGCATCCAAACGGGGGGAACCCCCGGACTCTTATATATATAAGTTCCAGGACAAGTGAAAAGTTGATGTTCCTTCCTTTTTGGTATGACACAAACCCATACTTTATTTTTATTAAAAAAAAAAAAGAAAAAAAAAGAAAAGTAGATACATACGCAGCAGGAGCAAGTCATATATAAATAATAATAATAATAATAATAATAATAATAATAATAATACAACTCAATTATAAAAAAAAAACAAATGAGTAGTCAACCGAACAAATACGGAATTCCTGTACCCAAGTTACAAATAAAAAGAGGGACGACGACCACTTCCCAAAAGATTACAATACAGCAACAACAAGAAGGAAAAGGAAGAAATTATAAACAAAAACAATTATATAATATATGTAACCACTCAGCGGAATCGATTCCTTTGCTATCCATCAATATCCCAGGAATTTTGATGGGTGTTTGGTGTAGCCTCACGCCTCATCATTATCACCCGCTGTTGATGAAAATTTGGAGGTTCTAAGATTAAAAGGCTGCACACTCCATCTTTGTCCACACACAACACCCCACCACGGTTCCCAAACTCATTACAATAGTTTGTTGCCGAAAAAATAGTGAGCAGATGACGCTTGTTATTACTAGGAAAAAATTGAAAGCCTTCTTCTACCACTTGATGCGCTCGGCATATCATATCCAAATCATTCTCTTTAAGGAATTCTTCAAGTGCTTTTGCGGAGAACACGGAGGATATTCGACGGGAACTCGGAGCCCAATCAATGTTTGGGGGAAGTTCAGACTCTGGATCTGCCCATAGTAAATCGCAAACAATACCACTATGCGGGACATTACATGGGCGTATATCGGGTACATCCTTCACGTACTTTAACTCTTGGGAGAGTCCTCCATGCATGCAAAAAATGGTGCCATTAATGACAGCAGCAACAGGTAATACGCGAAATAATTCAGTAAATACGCGGAACAACTTCACGCCATAACGTCGCTTACACTCATCAAAAAAGCCATATTGGAGCATGATTGGCTCGTCCTCATGATTTCCACGTAGAAGAATTATTTTCGACGGCTCTATGATTTTTAGTGCTAACAATGTGACCATGACCTCAACGGAACGACTTCCACGGTCAACATAGTCGCCTAAAAAAAGATATTTATCATATGATGAAGTATCAGATGGATTCTGATCATCTGAATTTAAAATTGAAGAATTTTCGCCGTGGCTTCGGCCACGTTTTTGTCGTTGTACTGTTGAAGTGTGATTCGTCAGCCCCAAAACGTTCCCTCCCAAAGGAGGTCGTCGGCTAAAAATATTCACAAGGTCATAGTACTGTCCGTGCAAATCGCCACAGACACATATAGGAGACTCCACTTCAACAAGAATTGGCTCACTGGAAATAATGGAATATGCTTCACGAATAATGCGAATAATAAGACCTTCAGGAATTTTTTGTTCATGAGGATTCGATGACATATACTTCTCGGGCAGTAATTCAAGGAGACGATATAATACATCGTGATCCTCATGCAACGAAAGCGTTTCTACAGGTAAAGTGCTTAGCGAGCAGCGTGCAAGATCAAAGCATGTGTCATCAATTTCCTTCCTTTCTCGTTTACCTCGCATTTTTTTCCCTTCGGTGATTTGGCTCTTCTTGATGACTTCCAGAAAAACCTTATTTCTGACCTTGATAATCCTCCACGCACACGGAAAAAACAACAACAACCTTACACACGCAGAAGGATACACAAAGTGAAAAAAAAAGGACAATGAATCCACAACCCTGAAAAAAAAAAACGTCTAATAAAGGGAAGGATAAGAAAAAGAAAGAAAAGGCATTAAGATCACAAAACGATAATTTGGTTGTAGCAAAAACAAAAAAGGGAGAGAAACAGTATAATAGTATTCAGAAAAACAGCAACTGAAAAAGAAAAGGCGCTGCACATAAATGTCAAAAGAGATTCATTTCCTTTTTTTTCTTTCCTTTGAAGGCTTTTTAGTTTGGCTATAGAGCGTCTCAACACGAATTGCCGCGATGTCTTGACATGGAACACCAAATTTGTCTCCTATCCTTTTTTTTGTAATGGATTACTTTTTATTTTAATTTTTTCTTGGACACCTCCGCAGGTATCAGCTCTCATCATCTCCTCCAGAAACAAAAGCATATATAAGATTTGGCGGCTCATCATCATCATCTGAAAAATTTTTTGTGCTTTTTTTCGGTGATACTCCTTCCAAACGTGACGTACAGTTTACAGATTCTTCGCTTTTTGGGCAACGACTATGATTGAGCTCTCGATGTCGTTTCGAAGCAGATATTTTTTTTGGTCATTATCCGCCTCAAAAATCAAACTCTTTTCTGTTAACGCCCGAATCTCCTTTTGAGTTTTCGCCGATTTAATGCGAACCCCGCCAGATACAAGCTGTACATTTCCGGTGAAACGCACACCGACAATTCGTGAATTTTTCCCGGTCGTCTCATTAACTTGATTCCTTCGCTGGAGCAAGTAAAACCGTACACGCCCGTTGCTTTGAAAGGGAAGCTTCACTTGAGAACAAATTCCCCTCCTCATTGCCGTATCACAACACGCGACGGCCAATGGATGACTACTGGGACGACCTTGGACGTCAAGAAGTTGCATAAACAAGTAACCCAAAGTACCGCCATTCAAAGAAGAAGAGGAAGATCGATACAAGTCACGTGAATCATCTTTCACCTCTTCAGCATTCAAAAGAAATTCCACATTAGTAATTTCTAGCCCTGCAACCCCGACGCCAGAAGGAACGAAAAAATCTACACGATGCTGCAACTCGTTGTCAGCTACCGTGGCCGTCGTCGAGAAAGGAATACCCAGCGCTGATTTCTCCTCCAAGAAGAGGGGATGAAGTGTAAGTTTAAATGGAACACTTTTTTCTAAGACCATCTGTCCGGATCTCAACTATCTCCAACCAAAACACACATGTATATTCGGTTTAGATACAAGAATGGAAAAAATAACATGGGAAAAAAGCAAGACGGGATAAGCAAACACAAGAGAAAAAACAAACCAAAAACAAATACGCATTATATAGATTATATGAATCAAATAAATATGCAAAAACAGGGGCCAGTTTTCAAATGTACATATCTTCCAAAATAACACATTACCAAACACAAATTTACATACAAATAAAGAAATTAATTTAAAAAAAAGACAAGGTGAATCCAACATCGATTTACGCAAACAACCCGTGTAAAGACCACGGGGCCAACAGGGTTGAAAGCCACCCCGAAATCCTCTGGAGCCACCGCTTTCAGGAAAAGGGACGGCAAGAGCGCGAAGGCAAAGAAGAAGAACACAACGAAACACACAAAAACGGCAGTGGCTCCATGATGGAAAGAAGCGGCCTCGTTTTCCCCCCGTGGCGGGCGCCGTGGCCATTGCCGGATCGCGTGTTCCTCCGGCGTCCCGCTTGGCGCCCTGGTGCTCCAGTTCGGGCGGGCGGGCGAAAGGAGAGGGCGGGCCAGCAGCGTGATTTTTGTTTTACGGTGCCCGGGAGCACCCGCGGGGGAGGGAGCGCTCTAATCGCGCGTGTTCCCTTTTTTTTTAAATAGCGGCGCTGCGTTGACGAGGGCTTGCCGAAAGAGGCGATCACAACAGGAAAAAACGGGGAAGACAAGGAAAGTGGTAAGCACTCTGTGGGGAAGCGGGGCGTTTATTAGCAAATATGAGTCGGAGGTTTCGATATATATGTTGGCGTATTTGATGCTTCCTGCCTCCATTTTTTTGCTATCGTTATTATTCTCCCACCGTCCCGCCCACCTGCGCTCTTTTTTTAAAATATTCCTTTTCAAGTTGACAGTTCTCCTCCTTAAGATTTTATTGTGTTTGCGGTTGTATTAGAAGTAAAAATTGAGAATGTATGACACAAAATGTTTTTGACAGCTAGATATGGAAATTAAAGTCATCAACAACGTAGGAGGTTGTCTCTGATCGATTATTGGATTCATCTCTCCTAATGCTTCTCAGTACGTAATTCTCATTAAAAAAAAAAAGTGTGATTTGGTGCTTTTTTTTGTCCTTGTGCTGATACCATGTCTGCAGTCATTGAAACACATATGTCTATGCCACTCCTCCTCCCCTTGGTGATGTATGTTACTTTTGACTGATTTTTCCTTCTTTTCTTTTGCTGTGCACAACGATTCCTTCTTGTACTCACTCCGAAAGGGTGGTGCTTCTTCATTCAAGCTGAGTTTCTAAAGTATATATATATAAGAGGGAAAAAGTGGAAAGGATATTCTTCAGCAGTATCATTGGCCAAGGGATATATAAAAAAGGATCATTAAAAGGATACCACATAATAATTCATTGCTTTTAAACAGAGAAAAAAAAACGGAGAAGGAAGCAAAAGCATAAAAAAAGCACATCCAAGGAATAAAGCAAAAGAACAAAGAAACAAAGTATGCCCAAGACCAATAAGCATGTGGAGGTTAAGCCATCCAAGTTCCGAACAGCTCTCTGCGAGTTTTACCTCCGTCAGGAGGAATGCCCGTTTGGTTCCCGTTGCGCCTTTGCCCATGGTGATCATGAGTTGCAAACGGAACAACGAAATTTAGAAATACTAAAAGTCACTGGTCTAAATCGACTAGACGGCGCCGTTTTTTCTCCTCATCCTCCCATCTCATGCAGTGCGATGACTACGGAGAGCTCACTTAGTGTTCTCTTTCCAATTACAACCTCCTTCCGTCGGCATCCTGTTCTTGTTTCACTTCCGTCTTGGACTGATTCCCGATCTACAGGAAGTGATCAGGATGAGCCAACATCGCCAGTAAGCCAAATGAAGGGAGCTGATACTACCTCGCTTTCGTCCATCCCAACAAAGGATCGTCGTCGTGCACGGTGTTCTAGTAGATTTTCCGCAACTTGCTCCACTGAAGCCCCAGTTATGTACCGGCACAATCCATACGGTCTCTCAACACAGTATGAATAGGATAATGGGGGAGGGGGAAAGTAAAAGTGGTGGGTAAGAGTATACCATGTGACCGACAAAATGAGGATATGGTATTGAAACTTAAAGGAAGGGATGTGATCAGACCCTAATGCGCAATGTTGTCTTTTTGTTTGTTTGACGTCTCTTTTTTCTGTGCTTATTACTATGCAAGCTGAATCGGTTCTTTCCATGCCATGTTCATGAGATATGGACTTCGAGCTTGTCTGTGCCCGTTGGGCCTGTTTTGACTTTGGTAACAATATCAACAGGAACCCATGAGACTTTTTTTTAGGGGAAAACATATGCATACACAAAAGGATGTTGTACGTGTCTATAATGAATGGGCGTGTGTCAGGAATGTGGTATATATATGAGGAGGGAGGAACTCGGGGAGGAGTGACATAGACGAAATGGAAATGAGACCCATAATGCAAAAAAATATTCAGTCTGAACATGATGGAATTCCATTACAGTGCCAATAATGCGAAAAGATCTGGGCGACGTATCGTCTTTTTTTTTCTCCCCATCCTCTTTCTCTATATGCGAATTATCTCTAATTATAAACGTGAATACTGTTTACTCTACCATTATTGTTACAAATTACCACACGCAATAGACTCAATACGAGCCGCAGGAAAAGAAAGAGTACTGGATGAGGTTGTATATGGGCATGCATATATTACGTGACTCATTTTTTTTTGCGCTTTAAAAAGGAATGAGGCCAACAGTGAGGGTAGGAAAGGAGGAAGGAGTCTGTGCGAAATAATAATATCTATTTTTCTTCACCTTTTCCTTTTCTTGTGTGTAAATTTTCCTTGCTCTTGAATGACGCAACGCCAACACCCAAGAAAGGGATAATTGTACGGGAAGAAAGATAAGGGATAGAAAAATAAAGTATTTATGTTTACGTTCGTATACACAGGGAAAACGTCTTCACACGATGAATATCTTTTTTTTATTTTTGGCTTTGTCGTGACGTCTATTTGAAGGAAATAATGCAATGAATGACAATGTGATCTGATTTTGGGACATGGAGGTGCAAGCGAAATATATATAAGAAAAATAATGAAAGGACAATGAAAAAGAGGAAGGATAGAAAGAAACTAAGAAATCAAAGAGAAGTACAAGGAAAAAGGATGGAGCGTCTTTATTGCTGTGATGGTTTAGGCTATGTGTTCATTAGAATTCTTTTGACTTGAATGTGCGTTCCCTTGTTTTTTTTGGTTTTTATTTCTCCCCCGCTTCTTTCTTTTCCGTTTTTTCCCCACCAACCCTTTGCTACCTCTTTTTAGAGGTGGTTTGACAAATCTGTTTTTGTTTTTCGTTTGTTTCCTCCATGTTTCTTGTTGTAAAATTTTTTTTCGTTTTTTTTTGTTTATTTATTTGTTTATTTGTTTACTTCACCTTTCCCGATCTTCTTCTCCCATGCAGCGACCTGTGACCCGCGTTGCTTGTTCACATGTGCGCATCTATATATACATGGTTTCGTTACGATGTCGATGCTTCTCTTTTCTGCAGAGTGGGCGAAGTGCTAATACACACGTACTTGATTTTGTGGACACTCAGCTTGCGCATGAGACGGAATGAAAGAAAAAGTCAAAAAAAAAAGAAAGAAAACGAGAAATAAAGAGGAGTTTCTGTGTCTGTCTGTGGCAAACTCCATAATGAGCGATCTTCATGCTTCCATTTTTGCGTGATGTTTTCTAACTCTTTCTGCTTCTTTCTTTCTTTTTCTCTTTCTCTCCATTTGTTGAGAGGAACAAGGTGGTTACCATTCCGCGCTATTAACAACAAGGACATCTCATCACCAGGTTGGGCAGCAAGGAAGGTAGTGAATCAGAAAGGTGGCAACGAACACATTCAGATAGCACGTGAACGATAAACAAAAAAAAAGGAAAAGGAAAAAAAAAGGGAGGACGTCTCAATCTGACTTACGTTGAATGCGGTCATCACGCTCTCAGAAGCGGGGTCGCTCTTCGAGTAACAGGAGTAGGAGTGCTTATGGAGCCAATAATAATAATAATAATAATAAGAGTTTAAAGGGGCCGTATAGAAATGCCATGGGGAACGGCAGTAATGATATCACAGTGACTGCTGCTGCTGGAGAAACCATGGCGGAGGGGTCATCTGATTTCTTCTTTGCTTTGACGGGTGTGAAGGGTGCTCGTGACACCGCGACGGTGCACAAGGATCAGGTTCATGGAGCTCTTCCAGGCGAGATCATCCCTGTTAACGCAAGCAGTGGTGGTGGTAGTAGTAACGGTTCTGGAAAGCAAACTCAGGATCAAATCATGTGGATCGAACTAGGCCTCTGCAAAGCACTTGTGCGTGCCGTGACACATACAGGGTTTCTTTCACCGACCCCTGTGCAGGTGAAGGCTATTCCTGCTGTTCTGAGTGGTAGTGATGTGTGTGCACGGGCGGTGACTGGTTCTGGAAAAACGGCAGCCTTCCTCTTGCCTCTGCTGCATATTCTTTTAACCCGTGCTCCACAGAAGCAGTTGCATTCAGGCGGGAAGCGACGCTTCATTCGGGCTATTATTTTGCTCCCCACCCGAGAATTGGGTATGCAGTGCCAACAGATGTTGCAACAGTTACTGGCCTACACGTCAGGGTTAACTGTGGCCTTGGTAATTGGAGGCATCGCACAAAGTGCCCAAGAGGCTGCTGTGGAGTCAATTCCTGACATTCTCATCGCAACTCCTGGACGATTAGTAGATTTACTCCATAACTACAAGGGCGCACATGGTTCTTTGGATGTCTCTGGTGTAGAGATGGTTGTTCTTGATGAGTGCGACAAGATGCTTACAGTAACGCTCAAGGATCAAGTGGTAGATGTCCTTAAACGCGTCCCTGAGGAGACTCGACAAGTGTTAATGTTTTCTGCAACCATGACGAGTGAGGTGGATGAGTTTGCAAAGGAGCATCTGTTTGAACCGAAAAATGTTGACGTTGGTCATGTTGCGCTTCAGTCCAAACTCCGGCAACAATTTGTACGCATTTGTCTGCCTTCAACAACAATAGCAACAACACCTACAACAACGTCAACCGTAACTAGTGACGACGCGGATAAAGGAGAAATGCCGGAGGAGGGTAAGGAGAATAATAGGAATAATAATAAATCTCTTCGTTTGAAGCACTGTAGCGATGCATCATCAGAGGCTAATGCCGTGGAGTCCCATGAGACTGAGGACGCTTCGGAGCACATCACGAAGATAAAATCCCGGTATTTGGTGGCTCTTTGTCTTGGATATTTCCGGGAAAAGACGATTGTATTCACTCGCTACCGCACCACAGCACACCGACTGCATCTTCTTTTTACTGCGTTGGGCCTCGCGAGTGCAGAGCTGCAGGGGTACCAGATACAGGAGGAGCGCTTCTCCTCGTTGGAGAAGTTTTCATCTGGCGAGGTGCAGTACCTTTTTTCCACGGATGTGGCATCTCGTGGTCTTGACATTAAAGGTGTCTCGACAGTCGTCAACTTTGATCTGCCGCCAACCCTCACGGCGTATATTCATCGCGTCGGCCGTACGGCCCGCATCGGGGGCAGTGGGACGGCGGTGTCGCTCGTGGACGAGGCGCGGGATGCCGACATCATGCGGAAGATCCTCACGGTGAGCGGGGTTGTGAACAGTCACCAGGTGTCCTCTGTGAAGCGCCGCGACGTGCCGGACGCACTCCTGTCGGAGGCAGCGGCGAAAATAGACGCGGTGTTCCCGCAGGTGCGGGGGCAGTTGGCGGCGGAGGCGCTGCAGGTGAAGATTGCGCAGGCTGAGCGGCGCTACAGCCGGTCGGCGGAGGAGATGCTCGCGGGCAGCGTGACGGCGCAGGCGCGGCGGTCGTGGTGCCTCAGCCGCGAGGAGCGGAAGCGGCGGGACGACGAGGCGCGGCGGGTGTACGAGCGGGAGGCGGAGGTGACAGTCAACCACTTCCAGAACGAGCTCGCGAACCTGGACCGCAAGGAGAAAAAGTTCCTGCGCAGGCAGAAGACCACGCGGCAGCAGGAGCGCAACGTGAAGGCGCGCGCGAAGGAAAAGGAGAAGAGTGCACGGCGGGAACTGAGACGCAAGTCGGAGCAGAAGATCCAGGCCGGCGTCATCAAGAAGATGAAGCAGAAGAAGATCCGCGATGCACGCAAGGCAAAGCGCGCCGAGAGTCGTGAGAAGAACGGCAAGCCCGCCTACAAGCACCGCGACGGTATGAAGAGCAAGAAGAAGTCCCGCAACAGGAAACGCATGGCAAGGCATTGAGGGTATACACACTTCCGTGTGTTTAAACTCCCAAAAAGTAAAAAAAAATTGGGAAAGAAATGAAGGACAAAAGTAAAACCAAGTAAAGGGAAATTAACGAAAAGGGAAACCAAAACGAAAAACAACAACAACAACAAAGAATAACTGCAAAGATAAAAAGTAAGAATGAAGAAATTGGCTAAACGATTAACGAGAATGGGAAAGAACAAAAGAACCAGCTATCAGATGAGGACAAGAAAGAGTGAGAAAGAACGTTGTGGTCTGTGCTTCTTATTATTTCTTGTTCTGTAATATTGCAATATGGTGGATAGAGTGCCGTTTAGTAGTAGTAGTAGTAGTAGTAGTGCATGACTACCTGCAGAAACATCACCGCCGCTATTTATTTTCCTTGTTGTTGACCTTTTTTTTTTTTGATTCTTTCTCTTCTTCTTTCCAATCTATTGGTTGGTGGTGTATATTTTAATTGCACTCTTATTGTTGTTGCTGTTGTTGTTCTTGGAAGTAAGTATGTCCACTACATCTGGAGGACCAGCGGCACGGAAACAACGGGAGTATGCTGCCTCCGTGTTTGCCGGAGGCTTCTCCGGCATATGTTCCACATGTGTCATTAACCCGCTTGATACCATTCGTGTTCGCCTTTCGGCGAGCCGTGGTGCTACTGGCAAGTCACACAAGAGCCTCCTGTATACAGTGATGGATCTCTTTGGTGGAGGCATTACACACGGCTTCTCACGTGGCCTAGGGGTAAACATGTTGGCATCACTCCCTTCAAACGCCATTTATATGTCTTCTTACCGATTTTTGCGGGACGAGGCGACGGCACTGGGCGTGGATGAGCGCATCCGACCATTTATCTCTTCCTCTGGCGCTGTTTGCATTACAAATGGGACGCTCGCCCCTCTTTTTTTGGTGCGCACACGCGTGCAGGTCGATGATATGCTGACAATACGACAAGCGTTTGGGGACGTTATGCGCCGCGAGGGCTTTGTTGGCTTTTACCGCGGCACTCTGACGAATGTAGGCGGCCGCATCGTGGAGGAGGGCCTCTTCTGGACGATGTACGAATTTCTCAAACGCGTAACAAATGAAGGCTCATTCACGGATGCAAATAGTTTTTTTAAGGACTCGGCAGCGATGTTGTCGCTGACAATGATCTCAAAGCTTGCGGCGGTGTCAGTCGCGTATCCGTACAACGTCGTCATGAACCACCTGCGCACTGTGAACCGGGCGACGGGCAAATCAGAGCACACACATTTCTTCCCAACGATTCGGCACGTTTACCGCGCGGACGGTGTTCTTGGGTTCTACAAGGGTCTCTCGCCGCACTTGCTGCGGAGTGTGATTAGCAAGGCAACACAGATATATGCCTTTGAGCTCGTCATGCATGCGTACCTTTGCTTTGAGGAGCGACCCCATATTGCGTAACTGTCCTTTCTTCTCCCCCGGTGTGCTGCTGTCAAAGAACACGCGGTGGTTTCTCTGGGGAGGGTGGGAGACCGAACTGAGGGCCGAAATTGGTGGAAATAGGGTCAAATCAAAATTAGGGAGGAGAAAGAAAAAATCTTAAGATAAATGGGAAACAAAAAATAAAAAGAAAAAAAGAAACGAAGAATAAACAACCCAAAAAGCATAGAAACACTTTTAGAATGTGTTTCACACTCGAAAAAAGAAAAAAAGGAATGAGCTGATTTTCTTAGTTGTGGAGTTGAAAAGGGGAGTAATAATAATAATAATAATAATAATAATAATAATAATAATAATAATAATAATAACGTTGGTAAAGTTACATATGTGTTGTACTCTTTTGATTGTTTTATGAATCTGCGTGCTGTTGTTCATACGGAGAAGGTGCTTGGTTCGATAACTGCAATGTTTCATATAAAAATCCTACACAAATAGATTATATAGGGAGAAGGTGTGAGAGAGATGATGAAGCGGGAATTCATGTGAATCCTTCTTGGCATAAATTTAGATCATTTTTCTCTTTGGTTGTGCTCTATTTTATTCCGTTTTTTTTTTTATCTGGTTCTTTTCTTCTCTTTTCTTAAATTTCGTTTACTTCGTTTCTTACATGAGGATTGACCACAACATCTTTTTTTTTTTTTTCTCTTTCTCTCTCTTTGTCCATCTATGAACTTCTTCCTTCACCCCACCTCAAATTTCGTTTTTCCTCTTTTTTTTTCACTTGCAAAGAAGCAGGAATATTAAGAGTATATATACACGGAAGCATTGATAACGCTGCGTGTTTGTTTGATACTTTTCTCCTGGTTGCGTTGCTCTACGCATCCACAGACTCTCATGTATACAGATTGTATACATATTTTTACGTGTGGGTATCTATGTATGAATGGTGATGTAAACAGGACACAAGGCCCGTGCTTTCCATTTGTTTCTTGTCCCCCATCCTCCCCCCCTTTTTTTTTAGTGGTAAGCTGGTATGTGTGTCACTTCGGTGTGGCAGACACTAAGTTTATTTGGAGGCGAGAACATGTCAGCGGCCGTGCAGACGGCGCGTGGGGTAGGTGTGATTGAAGTAGAATTGAGAAGAGAAAGTGTGATAGAAAGAAAAAAAGAAGCTTCTGTGGGTGGATGTTTCTGGAAATGAGATGATAGTAACAACAAACCCTGCAAAGAGAAAATAAGAAAGGCTGCATGATGTGGAGGTTCTGTGCCTCCTATTGGTGTGATGCTTTGGTGGTACAGGTGACTATTTCAAAGGTTCAAGCCCAGTTTCCTTCCCATTTGTATTACTCCTTCTTTTACACAATTACCTGGAATGTGCACATGCACAACCTTCCTTTTCTCAGATATGACCTTTTTTTATTGTTTTTAATTTTTCCTTCTTTTATTACTGGATCCTCTTTTCTTTCTTCCTTCCGTCCTTTTCTTTCATTGTGCGGTGGTGGTGGGGCTATCAGTTTATTAGATGGCTAGTAGGACAAAAGCACATCTTCCTGTCGGGGAGGAGACGGAGGAGACCCGGGTGGAGAATTTCGGACGGTTTCTCTATGAGTCCTTTGAAAAAACCGTGCACCCCTCCATCTTTGACCTGCAGCTGCGCTACTACGGCGACTACCTGCACCACTTCGGCTTCTCCATCGAGGCTGAGACGCGGGAGCGGATCTTGTCCTTTTCGGCGACGGCGGCTTCGCCCAATCGCAACGCGGGCCCGTCGCTGCCGCACGACGCGATGGTCTTCGGGGACGATGCCGTCGCGGACGCCGGCTGGGGGATTGGCGGGGCGGAGCAGAAGGAGGCGGACGAGCGCGCGCGGGCCGTGGGGCCGCTGGAGGGGGTGAGAAGGCCAGAGGAGATGACGGCGAAGGTGGTGGAGCCGTTCCAGAGGGTGACGTGGAGACAGTCCGCGACGCAGTGTGCGATGAAGAAGGCACGGGCTCTGTACTGTTGGCTCTGCGAGAACATAACTGTGGAGCTTTCCTCGTGTTCCTCCGCAGCGGAGGAGGGGGCTTCTCCGAAAGGGGTAGTAGGAGGCCCAACAACAGGAGCTCCTGGGAAGAAAGAATCTGGAGGAAAGAGTGCTGGAGCATCGCGTGGTGCAAGGCGGAAGCCTGCTGCGGATGCGCATATTCCGCAGGTCCCTGTGGAGGTTGCCGACCCACTTGAAACGGCCATGCAGCAACGGACCGCTGACCCGCTGACTTTGGCACGTCTTTATCAAAAATGTCTGCACCACGCCAGGGTGGAAGGTAGGGTCATAGAGGGACGCATACGGGGACGTGCGCCGGAGGAATCCATTGAATGGGCATGGAATATTGTGTGCATCCCGCAGGAGGAGAACACAGTGCTGCGCTACTTGATAGATGTTGCTCTCTCCTGCTACACTGGACCACTGCGTCAGGTCACAGAGACTAAAGGCACTGCGGAAGTTGCCGAGCCGGTGAAGGAAACCAATCCAAAGGAATCTGGATTGCGTAAATCGAATCGCTCAGTTGTCCCCCCGAAAGGGAAGCTTACAAGGAGCCCTCTGGATGATCCAGTTTTGGCGTCATCTGCTGCTCTAGAAAAACGCATGGAAAGTTTCTACTTCAATACACCCCCTCAACAATTTTGTGCCACTCATTTTCCGAAAGAGTGGGTGGATACGTTACTCTTGACGCCTCCACGTCAAGTTGTCTGGGAAGGGGCTCCGTGTCTGACGCACACCTTCTTTCGTTTTCCATTGGCTCTGTACTCCCATCGACGTCGATGTTCCTTCACGGTGCGCTCTACACCATTTTATATTACGCTTGTAAATGAGCAACCGGAGCGAACGGAACTTTGCTGTTTTATCTACAAAGGTACACTCAGAGCGTTGCCGGAAGACTGTAGCACGGCGACCCCGCTTGGACCCCAGTGGCTTTGGCACCAACGTGAAGAGTCTACAAACTGCGAGACATTCACATTAATGGTTCCAGAGGCTGGTTACTATAGTGTTGTGGTTGGGGCAAGGAAGATACGCCATGATCCGTTTACTGCCGTCATGGGGGATGAGCCATTTATCCCTGTTGTGGCGTATCAAGTGCTGGTGACATTTGTTCCGCATCAAGAGCCACAACTTCCCCGTCAATATATTTCTCCTTCTGTGTGTAAACTTATTGAACCTTTAACGCATCAAATACCAGAAGGCACCACACGTTTTGTGGTGATGCCATCATGTGCAAATGTGGCGGGTGTTGCAGTAGTGGCAAAGCACCAGAGAGACGGAGTGAGAGAGCTTATGACATTTCTGACCTTTTCACCCGAATCTGTCGCCTACACTGGCGATGCCACATTCACCGGCGGTAACGAGGCAGAAGTGTGGATACTCTACGCCGCCCCGGACCACAACTGTGTGAACACAACAGAGCTCCCCCGTGCTACGCCACGAATTCAACAGCCGAACTCTAACACCCTCTCAGGTGTTGGTGTCTCTCAGAGTGCAACGCCGCAAACAACACAAGTGACACATGCCGAAGAAACAAAACTGATTTTTATACCGTTTGTGATGGGAATTGAGGTGAGGAAGTTTGTCATAGCTGCCAAGGTCGGGGGTGGGTGCCACATTCAACCACGACCCTCCATTGAGGAGGAGCAGCAGCCAACACTCCGGCGTCTTATTGGCGTGACACCGGAACTGTACAATGAAGCCACTGCCACCATGTCCAAAAAGTCGAAGCCAGTTGGATCTTACTTTGAGGAAAAAACTACACTTCTGAGGCGAACAACAGGTGATGTATAACATACACGATCTTTCTCTCTCTTTATATATATATGGCTGTCCTCTTTTTGTCCTTGATGTAAATAAGTGAATAAATAAAGGGAGCAAACTGGTAGCATACTTCTGAGCGTCTTGGGATTGTGATCCTTTTTTTCCTTCTTTCTTTTTTGTTTGGGGTGGTGGTGGGTGCATGTGTTCTCTGTGCCTCACAACTTACACAAGGGGCACGTGCACTCTCACCTACGTTCTATTTTATTTTCTGCTGTGGAACAACGGCAAAAGGGAAGTGAGGAAAGAAAGAGTGCCCCAACCCCACACGGATAGAGAAGAGGATCAAGAAAAGAAAAACAAAAAAGACAAATAAACCAAAAATTAGTCATCGATGCTCTCTTGTGCGGTGATTGGCTGCGGCGCTTCCGGGATGGCGGCTTGTAAAGCGCTACGCCAAAGTGGTTTGCTTGTAACGTGCTTTGAAATATCCACGGATTCTGGTGGCATATGGAGCAGCGACACGCGCAGCTCGTTTTCTTTGCGGGGACTCGTGTCGCCTGTGTTTCCAACGATGCGATGCGTGTTACCAAAGGACCTGATGAGTTTTAGTGACATGCGTTTTGATTACACTGTTCCACAATTTCCGCATCACTCGTCTGTATGCCGCTATTTGGACCAGTATGCAGAGCGAATGGGCATTCGGGGACTTGTACGCTTCAGTACAAAAGTGCAGTCTGTTCGGTACGTTGAGCATGAAAACATGTGGCGCGTTATTACAGTCAACATTGTGAATGGTGATGTTTTTGAATGGTCCTTTGATAGGGTGTGTGTATGCACTGGCCAAACACAGGAGCCACGATATCCAGATGGAATAAAGGAACTCCTAAAGCCATACATAGATGGAGGCGGCGAACTGCATCACGCTTCACATATAAAAGATTTCCGCCAGTTTAAAGGGAAACGCGTTGTTGTTGTGGGTGACGGTGTTACCGCGCGGGATTACACCAGGGAGCTTCTACGCTCTGGCTCAGATGTGTACCACAGCAGTTGCCCATCTTTTTACCGGAAACATAAAGAAGAGATGGAGAAAGATGCGAAATCTTCGGCTGCATCAAAGACGCATCATGGTTTGGGAGGGAGTATGCTTGGGGAAGCTCTGCAGCTGTTTTCCCGCATCCGCGGCTTGGGTGCTAATGACATGCGGGCTAATCATATTGTTTCAAACTGTTTGAAGGTTAGGAACGATGCATTGTGGGGCAAAGTTCCATGCATTGGCCACCCTCTCAGTGCTGAGGGACGCGGTGTATTATTTACAGAACCGCCCAGACAGACTGCAGATATCGTCGTTGAGGCGAAATTACGTTCTTTGGCTCATGAGAGACGAAATAAACAAACGAGTACAGAGAATGATCCTCCAAATGGTGTTTTTATTGATAATATCGACGCCGTAATTTGCGCTACTGGATACCAGATACGATACCCTTTTTTGCATAATGACTTGCGAAGTGTTGTGGAAGGTTCATCACCACTAGAAATCCCTCAAGATCAAGGGGAACAATTGCAGTCGTCTAGGGGAGTAAATCCTGCCAAGCCACTACTGCACCGCCACTATCATCATGGACTCTATCTTGGCACATTGTATGCACATTGCCCTTCCATTGCTTTTGTGGGCATGCAAAAGGAATTACTTCCACCTTTTATGCTCTTTGAGGCTCAAGCGAAGTTTATAGCTTATTCCTTTACTAATCGACTGAATCTTCCTGCTAGTGCAGAGGGCCTTCTTTCGCGACAGTCTGAGCTGCTGGAGCGTTATCCACAGCTTGAGAATTTGTATAATCCACATGGTGTTGGTTTGTATTCGGCGGTTTATTTTAATCTCCTGCAGGAGGAACTGCAGGTGGGTTCCCGCAACACATACACTGCCAGCATCATGAGCCGACAGCAGTGGGCTATCACGACAAGTCTCCTGCGGTTTGTACACAAACTGCGCTCTATGGCTCCACTGAAGCGAAAGAGGCAACACGTTCTCTTCAGTAATGCAATATAATATTGTTATTGCTTTTACCGGTGGGATGTGTGTGCTGTGTGGTGTTTTTAGGAGGTAAATGGAAGACAACTTACAGTCTAGCTATATGTGTGGTAGTAGTAATAAATATAAATAAATAAATAAATAAATAAATATGTATGTATGTATACCACCGGGGAAATTCTGCCAAATGTTGTAGTTTCTCTTCCCTTCTTTCCACTCCCCTTTTTTTTCTCTGTTGTATACATGCATGCACATTTACGAAAATGAGCTTTTTAGAAGCCTTTAGGAACAACAACAGCAAAAAAACAAAAAAAAACAAGAAGACGAGGCACAGCACTTAGCAGGTAATTTTTCATATCTTCTTCGATTGGGTTGTTGTTTTTCACAACGCATTGTGGCACTTGAATCACTGCACCCATAGGAAGACAACATCGACAACAACAGATACACAGACACAAGGGCAAAACAAAACAAAACAAAACAAGAGAGAGAGAGAGAGAGAGAGAGAGAGAGAGAGAGAAAGAAACACTGCATCATGCGTCGTGCAGCCGCTTTACCGCTCTATACCGGGACTGCCATGCACACCACTGGCGCTTTTCGCTTCTGTAGTGCCGCGGTCACCGCTTCCGCCACACCGACGACTTCACCGCCGTCGAGCTCGGCGCCGGGGCAGACACTCGTCCGCAACATGAAGCCGCGTGAGCTAATGGGGGAGCTCAACAACTATATCATTGGCCAGAATGATGCAAAGAAGGCGGTTGCGGTAGCGCTACGCAATCGCTGGCGACGCCATCAAGTGGATCCGGAGATTCGCGAGGAAATTGCGCCCAAGAACATTCTCATGATAGGACCCACTGGCGTTGGAAAGACGGAGATCGCACGACGTCTAGCCAAGCTGGTGGACGCACCCTTTCTGAAGGTGGAGGCGACCAAGTTCACGGAGGTTGGCTTTCACGGCCGGGACGTGGAGAGCATCATTGAGGACCTGTACAAGGCATCACTGACGCAGACAAAGCAGAATCTTATGCGGCAGAATGAGGCGGCCGCTCGCAAGAAGGCGGAGGACCGGATTCTGAAGGCCTTGGCCGGTGTGTCGGACGGATTTCGTGAGCACCTTCGCTCCGGTGCTCTTGATGACATTGAGGTGATGGTGGAATTGCAGGAAAAGGCGCCAAAGCCCAAGACGGCCGCCGGTGAAGGAGTCTTCATTGCTATTGACCTTCCTGGTGCATTGGGCTCCGCGCAATCACGAACTGTGAAGAAGGTGCTGAAAATCAAGGATGCCCTCCCTGCTGTACAGCAAGAGGAGCTTGAGAAGATGGTCGACACGGAAGATGTTTCGGCGGAGGCACTGCGGGCGTGCGAGGAGGATGGCATCGTGGTCATTGACGAAATTGACAAAGTTGTCACTGCCTCCGGCGGGTACAAGGGGCACCAGGCCTCTGCGGAAGGCGTGCAGCAGGATTTACTTCCGCTTGTGGAGGGCACAACAGTGTCGACAAAATTTAATGTCCAGATCAAGACAGACAAAATTCTCTTCATCTGCAGTGGTGCCTTTCACAATGTAAAGCCCTCTGACATGTTGGCAGAGCTTCAAGGCCGTCTCCCTATCCGTGTGGAGTTGAAGCCCCTCACCTCTGAGGATTTCCATCGCATCATAACAGAGCCCAAGTACAATCTCATTAAGCAGCATATTGCCATGATGGAGACAGAAGGAGTAAATCTTGTATTTACAGACGATGCTCTCTGGGAAATTGCCACCGTTGCAGCTCACATCAATTCCACTGTGCAGAATATTGGTGCACGTCGTCTCATCACAATTACAGAGAAAGTTGTGGAGGAAATCAGTTTTGATGGACCAGACCGGAAGGGTGAGACTTTTGTTATTGATGCCGCGTATGTGAAGAAGTCTGTAGACAATATGATGAAGAAGGTGGATATAAACAAATTTATTCTTTAAAGCGATATACTGCACAAGTATTATATATGCACGTATGTATGTATTTATACGTACATTTGCATATATTCATTTATACTTGCCATGTTCTCGTTATCATCGCAAATAATGTACCCCCATACACAGAAAGAGAGGATAAAAAAAAGGGAACTATGAAAAAACTAGAAAGAACGAGCCAACAAATAATAGTGCTCTTCTTCAGCCTATTTTATTTGTGATACAATGACGGACATGGAGATGTGTGTGACTTTTTAACACCTTACTGGTGGATTACACGGGCATGCAGCCGCGAGGTGTATGGACCCGGGTTTCGACACGTGAGGCAAGTAGGAGTGGAAGGAAAAAAAAGAAAAGAAAAAGAAATACATGATAAAGAACAGGACAACAAAGAGTGGAAAAAAAAACCAAATATATATATATATATATATATATATATATATATATATATAGGGAGAGAGAGAAAAGAAGATTCAAAGGATGTGGCAACTGTTCTCATGGAAAAGAGAATAAAAATAAGGCAGATGAAAACAAAACCAAGCAGAAGCGTGGAGGGATACGAATAAAAGAAGCGGGAATGATGTGGGTATAAAAGGAAGAAAAGAAAACACAAAAAGGAAAGGAAATGGAAAAACTAATGAGAAAATAACAAGTAAAAAAATGAAAGGAAGAATGGACAAATGGTGATGTAATGTAACAAGTGGTTCCCCAACCACCCACAACGAGAGGGGGAATCACCACCGCGTTTTATTCATGTTGGATGGAGGCGTATCTGTCGCCGGAGTAATAAATTAATTGGTTTGTATCTGCGTGCGTATGTGTTTTTTTTCTCCTGTTACTTCCATTCCCCTTTTCTGTTCTGCATCCCTTTGCGTATGTGTTTTTACTCTTGTGTTTTTTTCTTTTTTTCTGCTTTTGTGTTTCCTTCCAGTTTTATTTTCTCCTCTTTCTGTGCGCGGCGAGCATGTGCGATTTGCTCTCCACGTCATAGTTTCTGTCCTTCATGTGCAGTGAATAATGAGTGTGTGTTTTGTGTGAGGGTGTGGCAATGACCACCACAATGCATGTAAAAGGGACGGCATCAACATGTTTTCTCTTTTTTTTTGTTGTTCTATATGTGCGTTTTGTGTATTGTGTGTATGTGTGCTCTTGTTTTTTTTCTTTTCCGTTTCGGGTTTGCTCCGATGTTGTTGTTGTTGCTTATCTTTTGGTTGTGTTGTGTGACTCTTCTTCGCTTTGATGCCTCATTATTATTTTGTTTTATATTCTCTATTAGTTGGCGGCACAGGCGCACCTATATTTTTCTTTACACTTTTTTTGTGTGTATGTGCGTGTCTGAGTTTTTTTGAATATGTGTGTATGTGGTAACATATGTATGAATCGATGCTGTACTACGTGACTGCTGACTCACG
Organism: Trypanosoma lewisi; assembly: GCA_036321185.1. Taxonomy (NCBI): domain Eukaryota; phylum Euglenozoa; class Kinetoplastea; order Trypanosomatida; family Trypanosomatidae; genus Trypanosoma; species Trypanosoma lewisi. The sequence goes on along the minus strand of JAWVMQ010000066.1, from coordinate 14,148 downwards.
GCATTCTTTCTTTTCTGATTTTTTTTTGTTTTCTTTCTTGACTCTTCTGTATATATGCCTGTGTTTGTGTGTGTGTTGTGCCCACGGACGTAATAATAATCGTCATAGTAGTAGAGGCCAAAGGGGTCTGACGGGCGTGCGTGTATACATAGCGATAGTACTGCTGCAGGACTTTCTAGAAGAAAAGACGAAAAAAAGGAAGAATGCGGTTGACATCCCTGTCGCGGTACAAGATGCCAAAAAACATGGGCGTTGCACCGCGCTTTGATGTGTGGAATGAGTCGTACGAGCCGTGGCAGCACATGAAGCGGATGGGCCGGCTGGTGGGCACCGGCTTCTACATCCCCCCCGAGTGGTACAATCACTTCCGCATGTTTCCGCCCATCAACCACAACTTTCAGCAGGAGAAGACGCTCAACCCGCACAACGCAAGCGAGCCGACGCAGGACGACGCGGGGTCGCTCAGTCAAGAGCGGGCGGCGCTCCGCGACGAGTTGGCGCGGAAGAGTCGACTGCTGGCGTCGGAGGGCATGCGGTACTACAACATTTTTTGGGTGCGCAAGCCGCTTGACAGGATGGAGAAGGAGTACTACGAGCTCAAACGGAAGGGCATCGCCCACAGCGAGGCTGTCAAGAAGGTCCTTGAGGGATTTTACAGTGAGTTGGCTGTGAAGAAGCGCGTTGCATCCGTGCAGGCCGAAGAGGCAAAGCTGTCGGGGCGGTTTATCACAATGCGGGAGGCCACTGTTGTGCTGAATGTCCTTGCCCAGCTGCACCGCGAGCAACTGACGCCGCATCAGGTGACTCTTCTTGCCAAGGAGCAGCAGCAGGCGACACAGTCCGGGAGTGGACTCACAGCCACAGTCTCTCGCGTGGCACGACCGAAGACGGGGGCAAAGACGGAAACCGCTTCATCAAAAGAATCGGGACCAGATGAAGTGCTTTCGGCAGATTCATTGGCAAATATGTTGGAGGATGATCCTATAGGCAACGCGGGGTCGCAGTACCAAGTGGAGGTTAAGGAAAGCGCGTGCGATAGTCTGAAGCAGTTACAAGAGAAAGCCACAGACAACACCGGCTCGCCAGATTGGTATACTGGTGCATCGCCTGTGTACAATGGTACTCCATAAGCATTTGGCTTTCTGGATTTTCGGTTTTCCTTACACTATTCGAGACTGTTTGTGCATATAACATACTTCTGTTGTGTTTATTGTTGTTGTTTGTTTTTTGTAAGATAGTTTTGTAAGGTTGCGAAGAAGAAAACAATGACGTCATACAATTATAATATTGCGACAAACGAAAGATGGATGCTATTATCTATGCTTCTTTTTTTTTTGTCTTTTTTCCTCCTCTCATGCTTATCCCCAGACTAGAGAAGTCAATTTTTCTTTTAGGAAAAAGAAATTTCAAGAAAAAAATCCCCTCCCCCCTTCCCCCCATTTCCCCCTTCTTTTTGCCGAGATCATATATACATATATGCAACCAAGGTATAATACATCTACTTCTGCCTGCTCGAGCAGTAGAAACATCGGGGAGGCAAATAGTCCTGTTTCTGAGTCGCACGGAGATGCTGACTCAAAGTTGAGTTCCTTTGCATCTCGTGTACTTCTGCACGTTCTTTCCGGTCGTGCGATGAACACTCCTCTCGATGAGGAGGTTGCAAAATTGATTGATGACAATAGCTCTGTTGACCACAGTAATGGTAGCGATGATGCTAATGGTGACTGCAACGATGACCTTGATGATGACGTGAACACCGTGTCTTTGACTGCATCCTCGTTGGCACCGTCCATGTCTTTATCTTCTATTGCCCGAGCTGAGCAGATGCTGCATAAAAGTGTGCCGTTTGTAAACGGGGGGCGGCATATTGCTCTTACAAAGGATGATGTGGAACGTATCCGAGATAAGGAATTGTTGCGCTTCTTGGAGGCAAATTCCGCGATGTTCGTCAAGTACCTCCAGCGTCGGGGAGAAGACACACGCCGAAGTAGAGAAACAACGGGGAGCCAATCCTTGGCCAATGATGATGAACAGAAGAGGTCTGTTGATATGGAGCAGGAATTTAGCAATCTTGCTAATAAAATTGAGACATTCATCACGGCATTTGACAACGATGGGGAGGAGTATCATATATGTCTTAACAGGGAAGGAAAAGTTCTCGTGCCAGTAGCTGTGGAAGATGATGATTTTGGTATGGGTCTTGCTGAAGATGATGAGGACGCTGTTAATAATGCTGACAGTGATTATGGAGAAGAAGAGGAAGCAGTTGTAGTGAACACTACGATGGTTGACAAAGTATCTATGAATAATAGTGGGAGTGCTGGTGGTGCTGCTCTGACTGCAGAGGAGGACAAACCCAAGGAGGTTGGGGGAACCACATTTTCCGAGTCTTCTGAGTCTCGTCCAGTTTCGGTGGCTGACAAGACAAAAAGACAGGGGACGCCGGTGCGTTGCGGACGTCTCGGTCGTCCTGTGCGGATGCCATTAGCGCCTTCTGCTGAGGCGGTGAAGTCGTCTCCATCGCAGCCACCCCAACAGGCGCCAGAGCGGCAAAAGAAGACAAAGGCGGCGGTGGGGAAGACGAAAAGGAACTCTCTTTACCCTTCGAAGGGGAAGGCGCCCTTAATTCCGGTGCGTGGCGTCCACCTCAGCAGGGAGCAGAAGGTCCGAGTTGAGGAGATACTGCGCACAGACTTCACGGCGGAACCATCACCGTACGCGATGCCGGCGGGGCGCCTGGGCGAGCTGGAGGAGCGGCTGCGGTGGTTTCAGGAGGTGCGTGGCCCGCTTTGCGAGGGAATGGACGGGGAGTACGACAATGACAGCGAGGTGTCGGAGGTGATGACAATGTACGGGATTCCCACATCCACTTCCGCCCCCCCGCCACCACCACCGGGGAAGGAAAAAAAGAGCGGGCCGGAGACGGCGCGGGAGCTTGGCGACGCATACATGCGGGAGGTGCGTGGGCAACGAATATTTGAGGGTCGAATGCGCGCGATCAACAGACGGCTGTCGCAGCTGCACGATTCACTGCGGATGGAGGTGCTCTGCCCCGCGGTGGGCGTGGAGCATCTCGCGCGTGTGCCGCGTCCCGCGTGGTCCCACGATGTGCCCCCACCACTGACGGAAAGTGACATCGCCGCCCTCCTCGAGGACGCACGTCGTGAGAATGCGGTGGCGCTGGAGAAGGGCGAGAGGGCAACGAGCCGTCCTGCAGACGAGGAAATCACCTATCTGCAGGAAAAGCTTCAGCTTGCCCTTAACCGGGTTAACTCCCTCGGATTGGCGTCCTCACCTCTGACATGAGGAAAGAAGATTTACATTTAGATTTATGTGGCTGTTTTTTTCTTTCTTTTTTTTTTTTGTGGCCACTTTCACTTCCTTTCTATCTCTCTTTCCCTCTCTCTCTCCGTTTCTCTTGCACTGTGCCGGACCCAGTTGTCATTGCTTGGCTTCTTTATCTTATTTATTCTTTGCTTCTTTTGCTGCTATTGCTATCTCCTCCTCGTTATAACTTTTTCATTATTCAGTAATTCAAAAGGACGCGACATCATAGCGATCAAACACATTTATTTACGCAGAATTCGAGGAGGGACAAATAAAAATAAAACAATAAAAAAGGAAAAAGAAGAATCAATAACAACAAAAAAGCACGTACACTTGTTCGTGTATTTGTATATATACAAGGAAACAACCAAAGAAGAAAGGTTGTTTGTGTCGGAGGGGAAAAAAAGAAAGGGTTAGCCACCACTGACACGGGTGATCGATCAAAGCAAGGAACAATAGCAGCAAAAGCAACTGTAGTAGTCCTATAAATAATAATAATAATAATAATAATAATAATAATAATAATAATAATAATAATAATAATAATAATAATTTCTAATTTACGTTACATCCTCCATATCTATGCTTACTGTCACACCGGGCCCACTTACTCTTGCGAGGAATGAGACGTGGAAGCCGTCAGTGTTCCGTCCTCCGGCACGTTTTGTAAAGGCTGTGCCGCCATCCAACGGGGGTTCAACGCTTTTGTCACGCCCATGGTGCTCTGGAAGCAGCGCACCAAACGACTCCACACCCAAAGAGCCTCGTTTGATGCCACCACCAGCACTTGGGCAGTCGCCGTCTTTGAAGCCTACACTTGAATGTTCCCTTCTGCCGCCCATGAGCAGCCACAGCCACAGCAGCAGCAGCGGCAGCGGCAGCGGGGGTTTCTTGCCTCTAAGCCCAGAAGTGAACATGTACTCCAACATGTTTACACAGGACGCAACGGACGAACGGGTCTATCCCTTGGAAATGTTCCTGTCAGTTCGACGAGATGCAGCACACACACCATACGGGGTGCTTTCGTGGTCGCTGCGGCAATACATGCAGATCCCAACGTTAAAAGTCCCACCACACCTTCAGCTCTCTCTAAATGAGGGTGCCGAGCGCAATGACGGCACAATGCGTGGTGCACTTGGCTGCAGTCTTAGAGGTGGTAGAACTCGTGTGAAACCACTTCGACTTACCCATCACAAGGTCATGTCTATTCTCAGTCGCATCACACCTGCCAAATATGATGTTCTTATGGATGAAATGATGCTGTTGCCACTGCGTCAGGTGGAAGAAGCGGAGTTGATGGAAGTTTGCAAAATTCTTTTCGAAAAGGCTGTCCAGGAGCCTGCGTATAGTGGTTTGTACGCACGCCTTGCCCATGACGTCTGCTTTTTGAAGGATGGTGAACGTGATGTTGAGTCCCGTGAGCAAATCTTTTCTCGACGCTTTCGTCGTATGCTAATTAAGTTGTGTGAGGCTCAGTTTCAGCAGTCCTTGCAACTCTCTCCGGATGACTTGGTTGACCGCACAACAGGGACGCCGTTGAGCGAGGAGGATGTGCAGATGAAACGGAGCCGATTGAAGGATCGCCTTGTTGGTAACATTCGCTTTGTCGCAGAGCTGTACAAAATTGGCTTTGTCACAGAGAGGGTCATTGATGACATTATCCGAATTCTTGTGAAGGATTACAATCCCGATGAACCCCTCGCAAAGGAAGAAGTTGTGTTCGAAGTGTTTCAAACGCTGCTCCGCACTACCGGTGCGGAGCTGAAGGAACACATGCCGAATCTTCTCGCACAGTCGTTGGGCATTGCGAAGACCATTGAACTTTCCCACCCAAAACCACGTGTTGTATTCCTCATGATGGATCTAAATGATTTGAACCGAAAGGGTGGATGGGTGCCATCTGAATTGGTGGAGCAACATGTGCGACATGCAAAGACTACTAAGAACGGCAAGAGCAACGCTAACAGTAACGGTAACGATGTTGCTCGACACAATGAAAAAGGATCTAGCATTGTGCCACCATTGTCTCCAGCTTCTCTAATCACACCACCTGAAAACCGGAAAACTGCGAGGAAATCCATAGATGGAGGCAGCTTGGCCACGCCACCATGCCTACTTAATACAGAATACAGTAATAAAAGCAAGAATGAGTTAAATTCCATTCACCCAAATAGTAATACTAGCAATGATATTGGTAAGATGCATGGAAATGGTTTCAATCTTAGTATTATTGGGAGCAGTACCACCCACAGTAATAATAATAATAATAATGATAATAATAATAATAATAATACGAATGACGTGGCCAAACTTCCTGCTCGTTCCACAGAGAAGAGATGGCGTGGCCAACATCAGCCTTACAGCCAGCTTGTCCTCACGCATGCTAATAATAATAATAATAATGATAATAATAATGGAAGTGATATTCGCCTAAATAGCAGTATGGATTCCTTACAATTAAATAGTCCTGTGCATCCTAGTTGTGGCGGATCAGAATACGGCTTTCAATGCCCAATGGAGGCACGACAACATAATATTGATATGAGCAACACTCATACTGTTGTGAGCGATGGACTGAGGTCTCCATTTGCTGCGAGTACGGGGAATACACCTTTGACTGATGCCACAGTAAACATGAAGGGAGTTACAGAACAGATGATGGCCCTGTTTCGTAACGGTGAGGAGTCTACAGCCATCGCAATGCTGCGTGATATGGAGTTGAAGAACATAGTAGTATGTCTTACCTGGTGGCTTCGTCTCGCAACTACCAAGACGTCTTCATTTGAGGATCGCAAAAATGTAGTGCCTCTTCTTTCTTCCTTGTTGAGTACATGTGGCTATTCATATGATGCAAAGACAATCTTTTCAACTGTATTGGAGTGGATATGTTTTGACATGGAAAAGGCCGAGTACGAGAAGTGCCCACGCATGTTTGATAATATAGCCCAAATGATTTTACAATGTCATCTTCCTTGCAATGATTCACTATCCCATGTAGAGGTGGTGCGCAACATGATGCAATGTGGTTTATTTAATTTGCTCATGCGTGAATTAACAATAAGCGACGGGTCGGATCGAATGGTAACTGTGGTTAAGAGCTGTTACCCAGTCAGTTTGCAGATACTGAACAATCTGCATGATCCTGATGATGATCGGCAAATTCTGCGAATTGCAGCCCAAAATCGCTTTCGTCTTCTTCCCTATTTGTTGAGTGTGAGCTCTGGAACGAACAACACTATGCCTGGCACGCCATCCATGCGTCCACGAATTCCTTCGTCACCATCACTCTCACTGCGCAGCAGTTCACTTGGTGACTCGTTGGCAAGCACAGGGCACTATGATCCATTGGTGCTGTGTTTGGTGTTGCCGCGTGTCACAGAAGATCCTGAATTTGTACTCTTTCGAAAATTGCGTGACGCAGCGACGGCAGCAGCAGGAGCCGAAGGCAGCTCCCTTACGCCAACTGCATCAGTGCGGTGGCACGACGAAGCAGTTCAAATGGCACTGAGCGCATTGGGAAACAAGTCCACTGTGTGCGAGCTAATTGCGATAATGCGTGTAGTGGGTTCTTTGCTTGCGTGCTCCAGCGTTACTGGGAACGATGGTCGTACGCTGGCATCAATCGCCGATGTGGACTATGTTGTGGGTGAGATACTTAGCAAGAGACCTGGCATTCTGTACCAGGGCGCTGTTGCCATGGAGCTTATAATGTATCACACACAGACCCTGAATGATACGGCAGAGTCATCCCCCAATACCGATACAGTGCGACTGCGACCACTGAAGCGCATGTTTGATCAGTGGTGCACACGTAATGTTATTCATCGTGGCGCCGTTCTGGAGCTGCTTGACTCTCTTGATCGTGTGGGGGACGTTTTCAGTCTCTACACGGCGTACCACAGTAGCGTTTCAGATGTGGCGTGGTCCGTTACTTTACGTGAGTTACGCGGATACTAATCTCTATTTTCTCTCTATCTCCACCTCTCTCTTCTTGATTTGACAAGGATCTGAGATTGAGTAAAAGACACGTCGGGAAACCAAAACATGCGTGCTTCTTTTTTTAAATTCGATTTACTACTTATGACTGTATATGTATGCATATTTTCTCCCACTCTGTGGTTGGGTCAAAGAATAGATGATTCATGAAATGTAGAGGGAAACAAGGTCCAGAAGAGAGAGAGTGTGGGTGTGCGGGTAGAAGAAGTAATTATTTTAACTGTACGAGAGGGGAGGAAGGTGATAGATATCATCTCCAAGTTTTATATTTATTTTATTTTATGTTTAACTCCCGGAAACAAGCAGACATACTACATTTACGCACCCCAAGCATCAAATAGTTAAAGGTGCTTGTATACTACAGGTGGAAAAGACATACTTTAACGCAAAAACAAAAACAAGAACAAATATGAGTGTAAAAATGAATAATTAGGAATTGTTGTACGAAATGGGATGAAAACAGGGGTTAAAAGAAATTTATTTTCTCTCCGACTGGAAGTGGGTGTGGGGAGTGAGGTTTACTGTAATGAAAGAAGTAATGAAGCGAGGGAGGAAACAGAGAAAGGCAAGGAGCATTGCGTGTGTGTGTGTGTCGAAAGATCATTCTGGCAAGAGTAAATTCGAAGACGTTTTTTTATTCTCATTCTTCTCCCCCCTTTTTTTTTGATGTTCCTCTGGGTGAGTTGGACTTTGGGGTTTGGTGAGGAGATTGATATATTAAGAAAATAGGGAAGAAAGAAGGACATACATACATACATACAGTTCACACGTATATGTGTGTTGAAGCCATACCATATGATGGAGTGTGGTTGCCGGTGCTGACCGAGCAATGTATGTAGGAGTCATAAATGAAATTAACAAGTGTGTAATAAGGGGGAATCTGAAAACAGGAAAAGTATAATGAGATGGTTTACCGGAATCATGATTTGTCTTATTTTCTTCGCGTTTGGTTTGTATATTTACCCGAGGGTTGCACAAACCAATGTTTTTTTTTTTTGTGTGTGTGTGTGTGTTTGTTTGTTTGTTTGTTTGTTTGTTTGTTTGTTTCTTTGTTTGTTTTTGTTGCTTTGTTTTATTTTCTTTTCTCCTGGATCCTCGCTACGTACAGCTACATTTTTTTGCCTGATTGCATTTTTTTTCCCCTCCCTTGTTGCTCAGCTCCATATACACAGGCAGTTGGAAATGGCATTCACTTCTCTCTGTGCGGCATATATAATATTATATATTTTCTTTTCGTAATTGAGAAGGAGATGTAGTAATACTTGTTTCTCTTCTTTTTTTTTCTTTTCTATTTTTTTCTCCTCTATTTTTCTTGCTTGCTTAACATGTGACCTCATACAGGTTCTGGCTTGCTCAGTCTTCGCATTTTCATGGTGCGCTTCGCTTCTGCCTTCACCCCTAGTCTCTTCACTGGCGGCCTCGTGGGCGCCGTGTGGAGTGCAACGGCGTGGGCGAGGCACCACCACCACCGCCAGGAGGCCGCCGAGTGTGCGTCCCGCCGGTCGACCTTCACGCCGAACGAGTTTCGTCCCTTCAAACTTCTCTCGTCGCGCTACGAGTCGCACGACACTCGGCGGCTTTACTTCGCGCTGGAGGACGCCGATGCATCCTTTGCGGTGCCGATCGCGTCGTGCATTGTTGCGAAGGTGACAGACGCGGACGGGAGGGATCTGCTGCAGCCCTTCACCCCAATTACCGCAAACGACACGAAGGGACACTTTGAGCTCATCGTCACAAAGCGTCCAAAGGACAAGATGACTGCTGCTCTCTTTCAATTGCAGCCCGGGGATGAGCTGCTGGTCAAGGGGCCTTTTGAAAAATTTACCTACAAACCTAACATGTGGAAGAGTGTAGGGATGCTCGCAGGTGGAACAGGCATAGCACCCATGTACCAACTGTTGCAGGCAATTTTGATGAACTCAAAGGATCGGACGCACGTCTCGCTGGTGTACGCAAATAATCAACGTCGTGATATTCTTTTGGCAAACGAACTTACAACTCTTCAGAAGACATACAATAACTTTAACTTATATCTCACACTTATGGAGGTGCCACATCGTTGGTTGGGCGGGATTGGTCCCATCAATGAGGCCATGATCCGCGCCTTTATGCCAAAACCAGGAGAAAGGTATACAAAGATCCTAGTAGCGGGACCGCCATCCATGTTAACGGAATTAGCAGGAAATAAAGTATTTCAAGAAGGGAAACCTCCAGAACAAGGGCCACTTATGGGACTTTTGAAAAAAGCTGGGTACACAGAAGAACAGGTGTTCAAGTATTGATGACTCTAATAAGAAGGGAAATACTGAACAAACACTTTCAAGAGGGACATACACACACACCTATGGACGTACGTATACACACCCATGCATACAATATTGGTTGCAGTATGTGAACTGGAGAAAAAAAAACAGGCTTCTCTGTTGATGATGATAATAGTGGGACTCAAACAAAAAGAAAAAAGAAATGAATGTGCCTGAGAGGAGAAATGGAGACGTAAATTGAATAGGAAATACACAAGATGAACACTGCACACAAGAAGTAGAGAGATAGAGGTGCTGGGTGGGTATGAAAAGCGAGGAAAAGGGAATCTCATGAATAGGAGGGCTATGACGATGGGTAAGTATGAAAAAGAAAAAGAGGGAATTGGGGGTTAAGTGTGGGACTTGATAGGACACATGGGTGTTGCATGGATTTGGAAACTGTTTCCTACTACGAAAATTGTTTTTTTTTCTTCTTTTTTTGGTTGTTTGATTTTCTTCCCTCTTTCTCATCTTTTCTTGTTGCGGTGTATGTTTCTCTGTGTGGTGTTGGTGTTGTTTCTTCTTCCTGTATCACACTGCGTATGCTCTCTGTACAGTAGGGGGGAGGTGGGATGATGGGGTAATAGATTTGAGTGGTGGAGTGAGGGGAGAAGGGGCGTTTTCTTTCTTGATTTATCTGCCCTACTTTCACACCCCTCGTTCCCCTATCCCTTTTTTTTATTCCTTAGGACCCCTTTCTCACCCCCTTTTTTTTTCTTCCGTCCGCACTTCGACACCGTTCAAAAAATTTTCACCTAACAACACTTTCAAACTATCGGTTTTGTAGCAAAGACACGAAAGATATATATATATATATATATATATATATATATATATATATATATATTCACTTAACGAGGAAGGAGGGGAAGAGAAAGTTGCTTTAAATATATACCTATTGTGGTATCCACTTGGGTTAATATATATACAACAATTCCCATGAATCAATTCTTCTTTACACACCTTCGTTCTCGCTTAATTGCTATTCATATACGTCAATTACAGAAGGATAAAACAAATTACTGCGAAATAAATAAAAAGATTATGGGAAGAGGAGAAGAAGGATCGTCGATCGCACCCTACTCGCAGAAATTGGAGGATGCCAGCGGTGAGAACCTAATTCCAACTGTGAAGTCTTACAATAACCAAGCATTCCTGCTGAGTCCTCAAGGGCGTCTCATTCGCATTTTGTGTGAGTTCGAGGAGCCCGCATCCCGACTTCACCGCCACCACATTCGTTCTACGGTGCTCGTTTTTGGGAGTGCACGAGCCATGACAGCAGAAGAGCACAAGCGCACTGTGGAAAATCACAAGGACTCTCTCTCCAAGGCTGAAAATGATGCGGTGAAAGCCAAATATGAAAAGGAACTGGAGCGCCTAAGCAAAACACACTGGATGTGTGAATGGGTTGAGAAGATACATGAGCTATCGCGGAAGATCGCGGAATTTTCCGTCGCCCAAAAAGAACTTATCAACGCTTCCTTCACCCATATGCCTGACTACTTCCGTCCGTCATTCACCGAGGTGAGCCAGGACTCAACCGCGATGCCTTTTGAACATTCATTACGTGACCTCGTCGTCACCACAGGCGGTGGTCCGGGTTTTATGGAGGCCGCGAACAAGGGAGCGGCATCCGTGGAAGGTGTCGAAACAATGGGAATGGGTATCTCGCTCCCCTTCGAAAAGGGTCTGAATCCATTCATCACCCGCGGTCTTGCCTTCGAGTTTCACTACTTCTTCACGCGTAAGTTTTGGATGATGTACTCTTGTCGCGCCATTATCATTGCGCCAGGTGGGTTTGGGACGATGGATGAAATGTTTGAACTGCTCACCCTACGCCAAACGAAAAAAATCCCGAGCATTCCCATCGTTCTCTTCGGCGTCAAATTTTGGAAGACGGTGATTAACTGGCAGGCAATAGTGGATTTCGGGACAGTATCACAAGATGACGTTGATTCTCTTTGTTTTGCTGATACTGTTGACGAGGCACTTGACTTTATTGTGAAATTCTTCACATCACAAGCCGAGAAATCTTAAATTCATAACACTGCTTACATTGCAATGGAAAAAAAAAAGAAAGAAAAAATGGGTATAATGAAAGGACTGACATTTTTTTTTTTCTTATTGCGCAACAATAAACAAACATACGTAGATATTGGTTTGCAGTACATACAAAACGAGAAATTGAGTTTCTTATTTTCTTTGAGATTTTTTGTGCCTTTTCTTTGTTATTTGTCAATTGACGTCTTTTGCTTTATTCACTTTTTTTTTTTTGTTATCCATGTATAATTCATAAACAATGTTGTTTTGTGCTTTCTGAATTATTCTTTGTGCCTCTCTCTCTCTCTCTCTCTTTTTAGTGTTGGAACTAACACAAGCAAGAATGAAGGAAATTGGAATGAATATACACGCGGGTGGTCCGAAAACGTACCCTCCGCATCTGCCGAAGAAAACATGGGTTCCTCCTCATCCTTAGAGCGCAACTGTTTTGTTGTTTTATCGCTGTTCTGTGGATCTTTAGCAATGCCAGCATTGGACGGGATGCAGCAGTGCTTGCTGAAGAGGGTGAAGAGGGGGAGGGTGTTCTCTACGATGTGGTATTTCTGGGCTTGCAGCACTGAGCGAAGAGAGTGCGTGTCGCCACACTTCATCACCTGCCGCTTCTTGAGGAGACTGTACACGCTTATCATCTCATCGCTCTACCTGCGGGGGGCAAAACGATACGTCTCCCGATGTCCTTTTCGTGTGGACCACGAGGGTCACCCGGCCGCTCCTCAGTATCGAACTTCACCAGTACAGTTTTATTTAGTCTGCGCCCCATGCACTCCTCACCGCTTCCGGTCATTGAAAGCCTGCGAACGACATCGCGAGCAGCATCCCTTCGCCTCCCCCGTAGGATACGGTGATGGGCGCTGGAGCTTTCTATCAGGGAGCTTATCACCGCACAAGATACGAATGGAGAGATGCAGAACGTTGATGTCGGGACGGAAATCACTGCGGGCCACTATGAACTCATGGAAGTGGTGGTCCGTCGGAGCGATGCAAAACGTAATCTGGGATCGATGTGCACATATTGACCTTTTGTGCTTGGGTGTGCATTCTTTTTGAGCTGCCTTGAGCTGCAGGATGGGGTATCACTGGAGGATCCAAAAAAAAAAATAGGCAATGTAGAGAAGTCTACTGAAGCTTAGGCCCATTTTCCTCTCACGCGCATGTGCAGGCTCGGATGATGTCGCGTTACTGGCTTTACAAGAGAAGAAGGAAGGAAAGATAATAACAACAACAGGGTAATAATTATAATAATTATAACGACGTAATCCGATTTTGGGATTTTCAGAGTACTTGACACGTTACTGTTAAGTGTTGATTTTGAGACCAAGAATGTTCATAGAACATGAGGAGTTACCGCATTTGATAATAAAGTTACCATCCAGCAAACAAATCGAGAGGAGCTAAAGCCTGTTGAATATGACATCGATGGCTATATGAAGCTCGATGAAAATGGGAGGTTAGTAGTGAATACAGTGACAGGCTCAAAAGATTTTGAGGAGGAGTCTTTATTCGCGGATTTCGGCACAACGTTAAATTCGGTGACGTTGATTCCAGCTCCGTCCAAAAATTCCGTATATCGTGGCGTTGACGTCGGAGGCAAACAAGGTGGCTTGAAAAATGTGGGCGAACACCCCATGGGAACAAAGAATCTCCATAATGAAGAGATTTTGTGAGTTCACAAAACAGCACGGGCCCGTAGCGGGGGAAAGGGGCCATCACCCTCTTCACAACAACCCTCCAATTGGGGAAGAGCAGCGCGATAAAGTGTACTCGCGCTCTTCTGTTAATGCTTCCGCGCGGGTCGCAAATAGTTTTCACTGGCCTTCAAAAAGGGGAAGAAGCAAGCCCAATAAAGCAGGCACGACCAATGCAACGATGGGGGTTAGACCTCATAATGGCAACATTACCGCCGGAAAGAGATCGAGTAGCGCCAAGGCTAGCCTGTATAGCCGCAAACGCGTGAGGAGGAATAAACTTGCTAGAGAAACGAAACTTCCCTCCCCCCGTCAGCAAAGCCCGAAGGCCCTAATAATAGCTTGGTCGGCGCTCCGAAAACATTAAGAGGCGACTCATGCAAGACTGCAAGGGGGTTTTTGAAGCCGAAGAGGACGCACAAAGGGCGCGAAACCTGTTAAAGGACCTCCGGGAAAACGGGCGGTTAACGACCCCAACGACAAGAGAAATAAAAAAAACCTTCCTTTGGAAAGCATTGCCAACATCCGCTGCACTTGTGAAGGACGCGACCCTGCACGGTTGGGGCGTCTGAATTTTCAAACATTCTGACCCTGCTGAAGCCGGCCACCCCTACGTTGTGCCGGGGACCAATACCCTCTCCGAGGGGAAGCCAAGAGCCTGCGACCGTGCCTAGGGTGCGGCTAAAGACTTTCGGCGTCGGCAGGCGGGTCTGGGGTAGCGCTGTGTTTGGGAGGCCTGAAACAAAACGAAGGTTAGGACTGCTCCACAGCTACAC